>JBCJKH010019452.1:0-36583 GCA_039877255.1 Loriculus beryllinus
TTGGAAAGGACCTTAAGATCATCCAGTTCCAACCCTCCTGCCATGGGCAGGGACACCTCACACTAAACCATGGCACCCGAGGCTCTGTCCAACCTGGCCTTGAACACTACCAGGGGTGGAGCATTCACAACCTCCTTGGGCAACCCATTCCAGTGCCTCAGCACCCTCACAGTAAAGAGCTTCTTTCTTATATCTAACCTCAAGTTCCCCTGTTTAAGTCTGAATCCATAAGGCTTGCCCTGGAGCCTTTGCTTCTCCAGGCTGAATAAGCCCAGCTCTACCAGCCTGAGTTCAGGAGAGATGCTCCAGCCCCCCGATCGTTTGTTAGAGTTTTAGGACTGCTAGGAAGGTATTTTGTATTAAATGGATGGTGTTTATTACATCCTCCAAATAAACTTAACAGTCAAGACTTCAAGCATAAATTACTAAGCACAAATCAGAAGCAGAGGATGATCAGAAGATCTTACAGAGTTTTGAGAGTAACCAAAATCAGAAGTTTCTTCAGTAGGTAAAACTTTTGCTACCTTGTAATCCTTTACTTTTTATGCCTGATGCATGATACTGTTTAACCAGCTGTATATTAAGAAAAGATGACCTGAAACAAGTGCAGGAATTCACTCAGTTGTCCTGGCTTAGTTGAACCAGTGACTTAGTGACCTTTCTTGCCCTTTGCCTATTGTTAATCCAGAACCCATCTGCCTTTCTTCAGATGTTTTTGCTAAGACCTTTACATATTTTTTGTTTTGAAGAACTTCCTGGTGTTATCGGTGTTGGGACTTTTGGGTCAAGTGGACCTTTCTACACTATTTCTTCAGCTTACCATTCTTGTGGGTTTACATTAGAGAGTGTGTGTGTGTGTGCCAGTGCTAAATCCATGGCTCCACTGTTGTCTTTATATGATAACAATCTCCTCATGTCAGAATCCACTCCACAGTATCATGATATCCATGTTACCTGAAGTGTGTTAGGATCTCCTTACGGCATGCAATGCTGTATTCTGTCCAGGCTTTTTCCCTTGCCTTAGGAATTACACGAGTTTAAAATGGTGCTGAGATAAGCCATATGTTTTTAAAAGTAGAAGCAATGCAGGCCCACTGTAAAGCATACAACGGAAAAAGGAGACCGTATTCAATATGATCTTTAATCCTGCATGTACTCTGGCTGAAGCTGAGCAACTTGTTTGAAACCGTTAAGGGATTTGAGCATGTGTTCATCAAGTAATCAATTCATTTTTTTAAATAGATGTGCTATTTGCAGCAATCCCTGCATTGCAAACCCAAAGCCATACTTTCTTATATCATACAAAATAATGCGGATAAAACATCACTCAGCACATCGTAGTGCATGCCTATATATGTCATCATCATGCATATCATCACACATCTGTTTTTCTCCTGCTTTCAGGATGATACAGTCTCTTGCCGTGGCTGTGTGCTTTTTACATTAATTTGAACAACTAAAGTCATATAATGTATATTCTACCGCACATGCTGATGTCCTTATATTTTCCCATTTCCTTTAGATAGCAATAATGAAAATTGATGTTTTGAAATTGGGAATGTCATTAGCCAAAAAAAAAAAAAAAAAAGCTTAATGTTGACATGCAGAACTGGTCTAGCAGAAAAGCATAGCTGATCGAAGCCATCAGCAGTTGCTCTCTAATTATGATGACAATACAAGAATGAAACAAGCTTACCTTAGCTCAGGAAACTCTTTTTTGCTATATCCCAGGCAGCTTCCTTTCCTTGTTCACTTGAAAAGGGAAAATCCACTTGAATACAGAAAAATAAATGCTAGAAGAGTGAGGGATTTAAGGAGTCCTCATCTGAGCTGCTGAGCCACTTGGTTTTAGCAAATTACAAAAACCTCGATCCAGTAATAGCTTAGGGCGGCTTTCCTCTCCGCATGTATTCTGTGGGCTGAGAATCTGCAAGAATAGACCTGAGGAGACGGTGCTGCAAGAGAGAGACAGCAGGGGGACCTTGGCACGGAGTTGGACCAAACTCTAAATATAGCCCAACCCACTTTCCATGCAGTTCTCTTCATACTCTGAAGGCAGATGACCTTGTCAGAAAACTGACCTCCCAGCATGTCACTCTCTACAAAGAGAGGATCTAAGGGAGCAGGGCTGCAACATAAAGAGACAGAAAAGCAATCAACCATCTGCTCGCAGCAAATTAATGTAGGTATGAGCTCTATTTTTATGGCAGTTGCAACTGATCGAGTCATAATGTGCTTTATTTGATCATTTAGACAAATGAACCGCATGCTGATTCACAAAAGACCTGTACAGATGAGAGATTGCGCTGTAATTGCTAGTCTTAAATAAAGAGCACTGACACAGATGAAATGCCTGTCACCTTTCCCCATCTCAAAAACCTTCGTGCAGCAGAGTGTGTAGTATTTTTATAAAAGCTTCTATCTGTAAGGAATTGTCCTTTCAGTTGCTTTTATAGTCTTTTTGGAAGAGTTAGTTAAATCCACAGATGTAGTCTGGTACCGTATAAATTTGAGATTCTAGAGTAGCTTAAAAGGCCAGTGGAACTTCAGTATCAGAGACCAGACTGCGGAGTGTGTGCAGAGCAGGAAGCAAGAGAATAAGAGGTGTAGAAACATAACCCTTATAAAGCAGCCATGTGTTTCTGTGAACAGGAATTTGGGCTGTTAAGCTTTTGCAAAGTGTGGGTTTTTTTGGTTTGTTTTTGGTTTTTTGGTTTGTTTTTTTTGTGGTTTTTTGTTTGTTTTGTTTTTTGGTTTGTTTTTTTTTTAATTGAAGCCTACTATTTTCGGCAAGTTTCACTGTGTAATTTTATCATGATCTATCATCTCAAAGTCCACAGAGTCAGCTAGACTCTGCTATCTTCACAACAGGAACTACAGCTGTGAGCCACAGCTGCTTTCCAACATGTTGGGAGAACAGTAGAAAATATGAATCTCCTGTAGTATTAAGGGAGACATCACATCTGAGACATACTCTTCCTGGGCAAAACTTGCTTGTACTCAGACCTGGGATACATTAAGTAGTTTTATGGATTTATCCAAGTTCCTCTTTCCTCCCAGTTTATGTATTTCTTCTCCATTAAGAAGAATAAGTATCCGGTAGGATTGAATACTGCAACAGATGAAGGCTGCTGGTGTTTAAAGAAAGGGCCTGAAAAAGGAAAGAGTCTGCCTCCAGACAGACATATGTTGAGTGGCATACTAGTGTTGTGTAAGTAGAGAAATTCAAAATGCACAGAATACTGACATCATTAAATACTGCTTTTGCATGAGTTTCCTGTCAACACCACCAAGAAGACAGAAGATGATGTAGGTGGGAGTCAGGCCCTGATTTGTGCCTAGCTTTTCCTGGGCTCATTATTTTATGTTTTTTCTTGGGATGCTGGATGGTCTTTCCACTTCTTTATGGACGGTTTTTGACTACCCAGCCTTCTTTGGTATCATTTCCTCTGGAATGGTAGTTATTTCAAGACAGCCTTGTGGGATTCTACCTCATACATTCATAAATTCTGTAACTAATATTTGTGAAGTGATTTTTCTTTTGATTAACACCAGATTCCTAAGCACTTATTTAAAGATCCCATGGAGCATTTCAAAAGGTGAGATAGGTGAACCATAATGTCTTGGCCAGTTTCCAGTGTGGTCAGCAGTATCCTGACTTGCCCTATTCCTCTGCTTTTCAGAGTTGGATAGAGTGTTCTCTTACAAGCATGAACTGTTGCACACTATTACTGGCATCCTTTTGAGTGGTTTTCAAAGTGAGTGTAGGTTATATGAGCCTGGCATCTGTCAAGAAGAGAAGCCCTTTTTATAAAGTTAAGTATTTAATTTTATAATATGCATCCAGCAGATTTGTAAACAGCCAAAACCCATGCTACTTACAAACAAATAAAAGTCTCCCACTTCCCCATCTCTAGAAATGCTTTTATATTGCATTTTGAGACTTAAGGAGATTATCAGATAGTTTTTTGAGAGTACAAAAACGAGAAATGAGGAGACTGCAGCAGCTTGTGGCTGTCGTCTGAGCCTTCAGTCATGGTGTCATTGACGAAGGGCACTAGAGCAAACAACAGAACTGATTTCCACTCTGTCCTGGTGTATTATTGTATCTTCAAGCTCTGGTTGCTCTTGATTGGCAGGCCTGTAATAAAGAAATTGAGTTGGATGGCAAACAGTAAAAGGGCCTGTCATATTCCTGACAGGTCAAATCTTGGTGTTTGTGCTTTATGTTACCATGGGTTTTAGAACTACAGTGACTAAATGAATATTGAGTTCTCCCTTCTTACCTTTGTGGTGCCATTATTCCTTGTGTGAGGTAGTGAAAAAGACAAATTATGAATAGGACTGGGTTGTAGCTATACCACAGGCTGTACTGCAAGACTACTAATATTTTGTCTTTTGGTTCACTTCCAGTCTTCAAGTTGTGTCGCAAGTGAGTGTGAAAGTACTCATTTTGCATATTAAAGTGTTAAAAATAAGGGAGAAAGTTGTTTGAAATGTTCTGTGGGAGATCCTTTGTGTGGCAAGATAGCTGTGTATATGTGCTAAAAACTCTTGTCGTATCAGAGCATAATGAAAATTAATTTGATATTATTCATCAAGACCTGTTCTTTTTTTGCTTGAACAGGCAATGATTTTAATTTAAACTGACATTTAGTGTAAGGAAGAGGAATGTAAACTGAACATCCTGTCACCAGTTTTATCAGGGGAAAAAAAGGTTTGTGGTAGATGTGCCTGTTGAACTGCACAGGGAAGGGTTTTACATTTTGTAAGAATGCTGCCTTTGTAGTACAAACTATTGCCAATATTTAGAAACTAATATAGGGAATTCCTACAGACTGTCGGCAGGAAACTGGCTTGGCACAGTCTTAGGCTGATTGGAGTAGGAAGGACCTTATGCCATCTGAATGTTGTCCAGTGGAACAAAGTTTGAAGTTCCTTTGATTCTTTGATAGGGCTGAGTCTGTGTTTGCTCAGTTACGTATCATATGTCCTTCAGGAATGCCTCACAAGTACACTTTAAAATACATTTTTTTAAAGTACATTGTTAGGTGATGTCTGCAGTTCAAGGCATCCTCACAGATGCAAAAAATTACCGTTGTGCTGGAATAGACCTGTTTTGGGAATGGAGTCCTTAGTTCATAGCACTGGGAAGGGAAAACAGTGACCAGATGGTGGGGAACCCTGGCTGGGTTGGGATGATGAAGCGCTAGCACCAGGTGTAATTACCGCGGAGATTATTTCAGCCCAGGCAGGGAGGCAGCTCTGTGTTGCAGTAAACTGACAGAAACAGTAAGTGAGTGGTAGTTGCTTTACATGTAATTTCTTACATCCTAACAACAGTAAGAGATACCAGTTCATTCACAGTTTTTCCTCTTTAGTTCAGGATGGTCAAAATACACAAGTATTTTAAGGCCTCATGAGTGAAGGCACTTAATTTGATTCATGACCCCAGTGAGAAAAGTATGAAAGCTTCATCAGTCTTTTAAAACTGGAATTGCAAAACCTAAAATACTAAAATATTATTTTTTTTAAAAAAAAGGACCTATCTTCATTAATTTTTCAGTCAGTACTCCATGCTTAGCCATGTTGCCATTCTTCCTGCCATCAAAGACTTTTCATCTCCTGTCAGAATATGTGTTTCTCAGACTAAATACGGGTTTGCGATACTGTTTGAAATGTTTTAGCTAATCCTTATTCAGGAAGGGGAGGAATGAGTTTGGTGTTTTTTTTCTGTAATGTCATCTGGATTTCTCAGTCATGCCACTGCAGATGATGCATACCTGTGATGAGAATTATTTATCTTTCAAGGGGTGCCAGTGGACCCTTTCTGATTCAGTCAGAGCAGTTTGAGAAATGAAGAGGGTACTGACACTGTTGTTAACTATTTTTGATGCAATAGTTACGTGGTGATCTTCCCTAAGGACATATCACTTTTGTAGCTAGCATTTTACCTCATTTACTAGGAATTTCTAGCTTATTGTCATGATGAATATCTAGGAACTGATCTGAAGAACCATATTAATAATAAAAATTGCATTCTTTACTATTCCATGTGGCTGGTCTCAAAGCGCCTAAAAGAGCTTCGTTGATATTGCTTGGCTAGCTGGCTTTACACTATAGGCTCCAGGGTATCTGAGCTATTATTAGGCTTCTCAACAGGAAAATTGAAAGCTATCCATTGCTTACCAGGACAATCCTCTCTAAATTCCCTTACTGTAGACATGTAAGAGATCCTCCTTTCAGGATTAGCGGTGCTGGTGACACACAGCTGACTAATTTGGGATCTCTTCGGGAGATGTTTGAGCTGATGCTTGCCTATTGCTGCTGCGCCTGATTGGCCTCTGTACCCGCTTCTCCCACTGCCATGCAGAACCTTTCCCTTTTGTCAGGGGTATAGTTGAGCTTGGAATGCTTTAAAATATTTAAGCATTAATTCTTAGTTAATCAGCCCGCATGCACAGCGTAGTTTAATTTAAAAGACCTCATCTCTTTCTTCCCTTGGGTACTGGTGGGCAGCATGGAAGGACCCACCTGAGCTTTGTGTTTCCTGCTGCCTGGGGGGGTGGTACAGTAGTGGTACGTTAAAATACCGTCATCGCTGCTTTTAGCCCGCAGCACAAACATGACGGCAGGAGAAGGCCTCTCAACTGAGCAAGGATGAACAGGGACCCGGGAGCCAAATTTGCTGACAGCTGTTACACTTTACAGAAGTTGGCTGACCTTGTACTGTATATACCTGATGGGACGTACGGGGAAGATGCAATGAGAAAAATTCAAAGGAATGCGTTGACATTAAGATTACTTAATCTGACCCACTGAAGATTTAGGCCGGTTTTTAATGGCAAAACCGTGAGAGTAATGAGGGATTCTCAGACTTCAGTTTTATTCTTTTCTCTGACCTCCTCTCTGCCCCTCTCCTGTCTTCCTCTCAAAGAAATCTAAAACGGCAATTAAGAAAAACTTGAGACGTGCTCAGCACGCTTGACTTGGCATTTTACTCAGCATCAAATATTTTTCAATCTGCTGAATTGAAAGCTGGAAGCCCTGAGAAATATTTTCCCACCAGCTTCATGAACACAGATCAGTACTGTTTAATCAACCAATAAATAAAAACATAGCCTACAAAGCAGCCTGTGAAATTAATCCATCGTAGCACACCCAAATTGAACAAACTGTGTCCTTCTATAAAGTAATGACAAGCATGGAGCTTCCTGTAACATATCTGAAAAAAGGAGCAGAGTGTAACAAGTATAAAACCTATAGAATCACAGAATGGTTTGGGTTGGAAGGGACCACAGGCAGGGACATCTGCTAGAGCAACGAGCTCAAAGCCCCATCCAACCTGGCCTTCAGTGCTTTCAATGGGGCATCCACAGCTTTTCTGGGCAACCTGTACCAGTGTCTCACCACCCTCACAGTAAAGAATTTCTTCCATCTACCTAATCTAAATCTATTCTATTTCAATTTAAAGCCATTATGCTTTGTCTTATCATGACATACCCTTTTAAGAAGTCCCTCTCCAGCTTTCTTGTAGGCCTTCTTTCCACAGGCAATTTTAGAAGAGTCAGAGGAGGATGGAAGTCAGGGGAGGGGTGGGGTGGGGGGGTTGGTGTGCTGGCAGTAATAATGTACAAACTTTGTTTTCATTTGAGTGATTCTACTTCAGTACTGAATTGTAACCCTAATGGGAGCATAAGGGCGAGAGCAGGGATTTCTCTTCAGACACAGAGACCCTTCTGACTTAGAGCGTGTCTCAGAGTGTGGGTAGTGCCAGGTACGTCAAATGAAAGTTGAGGGAGCATCCCTTGTGGACCTGTAAGGCAGGTTTCCTTCAAATCCCAGCACAGAGATTAACTTAATGGTAAGAAATGAATTTACCCTGTACTGTGTCACTTGGAGTCTTTTAGATACCAAATAGATGTCTGATCTCACTTAGCTTCCAGATAAAAAAAGAAGTGGAAGTTATTCCCTCACTTATCTTTGGGTATGTACACAAAAGGATATTTTTCTCTTCGGTGCTTTCTTATTATTAATTACCTCCTATATCCTTAAGGTGCTGTCTGTCTTTAAAAATACTAGTGTAAATAACCGAGCAAATGTACATTCTTTGTGAATATACTAGTAAAGTAGATCTTTGAAGGGAACCGGTTAAATTATATAAATATAATAATATAATATATAATATAATAAAGTATGCTTATTTTTGTGCGTGTGTATGAACACGCAGATGTGTGTGTTAATAAAGGCGTATGTATATGTATTTAGTATGCATATTGATGTACTTAGACACGATTGTATATCAATATTAAATTTGAAATGAGTTAGAATCCATTGCACTGAATTATTTTAAATAGTGATCAGTATAATAAATGAGAGTCTTATTCATATATATGTATATATGTATGTGTGTGTGTTAAGCACAGATGGCTTTTTCCATATCAGCATGATTCAAAATAAAATCAAATAGAAATACTTAATGACTGGGAAGTCACTTAGTATGTGCCATGCCACTGATATAATATCAAAGGTGAAAGCGTGAAGAGCTGTGGAATTCACATTTATGTTTCTGTATCGAGAGCATTACGTGACCATTCAGGTGTCTTCGATGACCTTGTGGTTGTGTAAGGTCCATGTCACAGGAAAGCAGATGAAAAGGATTCCTGTGCTGAACAGCATCACCCCTTCAGCAGCATATTCCATCAGTGCCTGCCTGCCTACTCACTTGCACCACGAGGGAGATGAAAGTCAATGTTGTATTAATCAATTAGGTTCTGCATTTGTGCCAACTTATTATTAAGGAAGGATTTATGCTCTCCCTAGTTCTGGCAGAGAGGAGTCGTCTGGGCTGCTTGACACCTCAAAGCAGGGCAAGCAGTGCTGCTCTGGTACAAATGTGTAAGGAATCTGTGAGCTGAGTGCTTCTGCATTTATTCGCGTCAAGTTACGATATATTTTGTGAATAGCCCTGCTGACATTAAGGCAGCTGCTTGCAGAGGAGGATACACTATTTAATGTGAACAGGGTTGGCAGAATCTGGCCTGTCAGACTTTGATGCCCACAACAAAGATTTTCTGTCATCATGGGAGCTGACGTGGTGTCACAAACATTCACAGCTCATAACTAGCTACTGTCTCGACTATGATACGAACAGATAAAAAGTTCTTCTGTGTACAAAATGAAAATACTCAGGCACTGTGCAGAAAGTTGTTCAAATATGAACTGGTGTTACAGATGTTGTTTGGGTCTGCGGCTGGACATTGGTTCTCTCTTCTCTCACTTCTTGCTGAAAGCGGAGGTTGTTGCATCACAAGGTGCAGTCCAAAACTGAGATGGGCAGTGAACAGGTGGTACATGGTTTGTCAGGCTATTTCAGACCATGGAAACCATTTGTCCAGTTTCAGATTGCTATTGCTAGCAGTGTGTCTTTTAGTTATGAAAAAGAGAAGATGTTATTTAAAACTCGGGCAACTCCTGTTTGCCTTTCAGAGCATGCCAAATAGGATTTAAGAAGGAATGTTTAAAGATCACTTGCAGGTTCTCCTGAATCTATTTTATGCAATTCTCATTTATTTCCAGTGTGAAATGTTGGGAAGAGCTGGCTCAGCAATTCGGTTCAGTGGGACATGCACAGATATACTTTGGAATGGGGATTTGGGGCTCTAGAACGGTGAGAAAGATGGACAAAGAGGTGATTAGTTCTTATTCCTTTGATGTACTTTATTTATATCATCACTCCATAGCCTGCTTGGATGCAGTGCATCCAGGACCCTGAGGCTGTGGGGTTGGTGTGTGTAAAATCTGGTCACTCCTCCAGTATCTCTGGAGTTAGGGCAGAGAGGCAAAAGTCAGTGATGGGTTCACAAACAAGAGCTGCGCTGCCAAAATGCAGCACAAGAAATATCCCAGGGGAAGCGTGATATCAAGGGAAAAAGCCTGTGGTAATGCACAGTGGTAACACTAACATCGTTTGGACTTTGAGCAGTATGCCCAATGATGTAACTTTTTAGCTTCTTCTAATTACAGTAACATATCTGAGATTCCAGAGTGGCCAAAGTACTTACTGTACTCTGAAGTACAGGTCAGTGCCTTCAGAGAGAAACAGGCTGTGTGTGGAAGGAGGTGTTGCTGTGCAGGGACAAGGGTATGATGCAGGAGCTTTTGAACATTCTCAGTACAGAAAGGAAGAACCCAGTATATTGGCACAGGTATTTGAGCTGTAGTGTAAGGAATAAATTCGTTAACCTTCAGCATTCTCTCTTCCCCGTTTACCTGCTGCTATGTGTAAGGCTGTACAGGGCTAGGTACACTTTTTTGTGCATTAATAATAAATTTATAATAAGGTAAACCCGTATTCCCGTTGATGGTGATAAAAACATTTTTTGAATACTCTCTCCTTTTTACTTCTAGTGGCCAGTGAACTTTCCCAGAAAACTTCTCACCTTCATCCAGTCTGATGAACACTCTTAGGACAGCAGCAGTTGTATTGGAGACAGTTGTTCATTCTCCTTGCTCAGGATCCAAATGGCAGCTTGTAAGAAAAGTCAATCAGTCTCAATTTGTCCCTCGGAAGACAGGGAGCTTAGCTCATGAGGGCAACCCGTGGAGATCGGTGCCACGTATTTCCTAGTGTGCAAGTAAGCCTGAGATGCAGACTTTTCACCTCCCTTACTCATGTTCTTTGAGAAGAGATCCCAGAATGGCTACCTGCCTGGTATCCTCTGAGGCTGAATTCCAGCAGCAGCTTAATGTTACAGTTACGTGGTAATGTTAAAGGTGGTAATGTAAAGGGTTGCCCCTAGTGACATCCCTGCTCCTTCCCTGCCACCAGCCACTTGCCCACATGGGATCTAGGACTCATGTGGCTATACTCCATTCAGCTGCTGATTTTGTGGCTGTGCCCGCTAAGAGAAATAGGTGAGTAGACCATCAGAGCTGCAGTGTCCATTTGGTGCATGTTTGTGCAGTTGCTCTAGATCTTGAAAGCAGAGGCTTTTCTTTGTGAATGCTTGCTTAAGATTTCAGAATTTGCCTTAATCCTGGGTTGAGATGCAAATGAGTGCTGCGATTTCTTCCATGGTGTTTGTTTTGGTCAGAACTAAGTTCATTAACATGCTTCTCTAGCCCCTTCACTTAGGAGTCTCTTAGTTGTACTGGACAGAAATTCTCTTCTCCGTTGCTGCTCTGTTTCTAAAGCTCTTGTAGTTTGCCAAGTATCTAACCTGTATCAAATAAGATTTCATGACAGACGATATCTAACTTGCTAAAATACTCACTGATTTTCTTCACTAGCTTTCTACTTCCCAAACTTTGAAGTCTAACAGCTGTCACAAGCCAACTTTAGGATGCCGACTGTTACGCAAGCCTTTCAAAGGCAGAAAAGGAGTTATAAGATGGTATCTCTTTACAGGCATAAGTATGTACCCATTTTGTTACCTGTTGTGTTGCATTAGGATTTTCAAAGCTGCTGCCTTATTGCCATATAATATATAACATTGCATCTATGGAGGAATAAAGATCTCGTTTTTTCTCCTTCATATTCTTTCACTTCACCTTTCACTTAAATTCATTGACATATCTTTCACGTATCCTTTCAGTTACCTTTTATCGTTAGGTACCTATTTCAACACAGAATTAGTAAATGCCATCCATAATTTATTTTCTCTCACTCATATGTTCTTTGGCCATCAGTTTACTCTGCTCGCAGGTAGTGATTGTGTAGATGTAGTTACATCATGTGTACTTCAGGTGATACTTAAGAAATCGTACTGTTCCTCTTTATTAAAAATAAATAATCATGAAGCTGAAGTGAATTTAGAACTTCAGAAAGCAGGAGATTGCAACAATGACTAAGTACCAGTTGGGTGGAAATAGTCTAGATACAGAAATTGAATAATTCAGTTTGATGGATCTTAGTACTTCTGGCAATGATCAGGGAAGTAATTCAGTCCCCAGCAGAAACTTTCGTGTTTCAGCAGATGTTAAGCACTAATATAGCAAAAGGCAAATGTTGCTGTGGATATTTTTTTTCCCCAAAAAGTCTTTTTATAGATAAAAGAGATGAAGAATAAAATGAGTGGAAACACCTTAATTTAAATAGTTTTCTCTCAAAATATAAGCCTTTTTCAGTCTTGCGGACATTCTGCTAAAACTTCAGGTATAGTGCCTTTGCCTAATAATTACTGAAGTAAGAGAGACACAACATGTAGATGCAGAAAATGGCTGCATGTATTTTTATACAATAGGGCATTATACCAGTCTTTCAATTTTTCCTCTTTTAGGTGATTGGTGGCAATGAGGCATCTGGAGCTTTTAGATGGAGGCTGGGGGTTCAGGTTGTGTACATTTTTGTGTGTGTTTGGTTGTTTTCTTCCTTCATCTGTACGACTTGTTTTAGTAGGAGGAGACAACTTATTCTGAAAGAAGTGTCAGAAAACTTAGCAAGAAAGATGTATTTTGACTGTGATACTATGGACCATAGTCCCTATTTTTGAATGCAAAATTAGGAGATGGATTTGAAAAACAGTAACAAAACCTCTTCTTTTTTCTCTTTAGATCCTTCAGAAGATGAAGCTGTTGAGAAGGCAAGTGACGAGACAGCAACACATAAAGATTCACATTCCAAACCTGCCGTGACAAAGAAAAGAAAGCAGGTTTGTAAATGTAGCAATTGTGTAGAGCACAGAGATGATACTCCATAAGGAAACATAGTCCCATTTTTTTCAGGAAAGGGACGGTTTACTTCACCCTTTGTCTAATCTCTTAAGTAGACAATCTTAGTAAGATTTTTTTTTTAATTATTTTGCATTAATTGGAACTGATCACAATCCAGTACATTTTAATAAATTCACTGTTGTTTTGTGCCAGGCCTGTCTGTTACAACATGACTTCATAGCGATGAAAGCCTGGATGATGCCTACCAAGTGTCCTCCCCTATAATCTTTTCTCTTTCCCTGCACACACAAGGTCTCGAAAACTGTATTTATGTGTTGTACAGCATCTCTACCCAATAATCTCCCCAGTGCAAGGTCTAAGTGAAGAGGAATTTAGTTCTACATGGATTGATATTTTCATAGCCTTTCGCTAATAAAAGCTTCCCTTAAAACCAGTAGGAACTGTCTTGTTCAGCATTAAACGCATATGCCAAGCAAAAGGCAGCAAGGTTTTTGACATACAGCATCACTCCAACTACAGCAAAAACGAGTCATCTAGAGGTCAGATATTTTAAGAGTCTCTTGTTTGAAGGTAAATTTCTTCTTCCTTCCTGATACCGTACAGCAGAATCAAGCGAATGGCTGTCAAACAGCTAAAATTACATTGGAAACTATCTCTCCTTGATGTTACGGATATTAATTTTGACCTCTGCATCCATATTAAATTCACAGTGTGAATGCAGTTGCCCAAGTGAAAACCATTTTCAGAGATGGGTTTTTTTGGTAACAGAGAAGTGGTAAACAACTCAGCAGCAATTACTATGCTTTGGAGTGTCTTCCCAAGGAAACCAGAGGTGAAGTGAGATAAATAAATATCTGAACTGGTTTCATGTTTTGATTAGGAAAGAGAGAACAGAGCAATACAGGAGAAAGCTGTATTGCCTTTGTATATGCTCTACTAGGGGTCAGATGCTGAGGACTTCAACTCGAGGAGGATACTTCATTATCTTCACTTCAGCATTTAGATCTAAGTTAAGACAGTTTGTTTGGATAAGTTGCATTGTTCTTTCCTTTCTATAAGAACATTAGATAGCCATTACAAGTTATCCTGACAGGGTGGACTGGGACTGCTAAGCTATAGCAGAACACAGGTCACAGCTCTTCCTGCCATATAAAAAATACTAGTTTCCATTTTGGAGTTGAGTATTTTGGTGTCTAGCCACAAAACTCCAGGAGCTTCATGGGAGCTTAAAGTCACAGACATGTCATGTTTGCAAAACAATTGCAAAATCAGATGCATTTACAGAAAGCTAGTAGTTTTGTAGTTTTGGTGCATATGACATAACCTGTTTTATTCGTCCCTGCCCTATTCACAGGCTGGAAGCTGTTCTGCAGTGGACTTGGCACCTTAAAGCCAGTTAGGAGACAACCAAATAGAACTGCAAACAGTTATGTTTTTAGTTTGCAGGCTGTCCGCAGGCTTACAATGAAATTAATAATTTGTCTCCAAACTGAATGGAGTATTTGATGTGCTTACTTTGTCAAAAACTAGAAGTGAGAGTATATGGCTGACCTAGAATGTAAACTTCCACACTCATGCAAGAATGTTTTCACTCTACGTATGAATCTGCAGTAACTTGGCAACATGCAAAGAAGAAAATCTGTTAGAAATATAATGCAGGAAATATTTTATGTTCTGCATGTGATTAATGAACAAAGAATTTATGACATTTTTGGTCATAAATCACTGGTCTCAGCACAAATTTCCTGTATTCTGCATTTTAAGAACTTCCATGGAGAAATAGCATAAAAACACAGAGGGTGAGGGAGCCATATCAAAAAACAGTTGATTGTCTGCTCTGTGTCTTGCATAAGAAAAACATGCAAATGTCATTTTCTTAAGGGTGGTATTTAAAGAGCTATTGTGTGAGTATGTAGGCAACTAACATTTGGATAAGGGTCAGAAGTTCAGTCCAGATCAGATGCCCAAGTATTTTAGACTGCAGATCATCAAAGATAAGGAAGCTTACAGGCATTGACCACCATGAAGTTTCTCTTTTTCTTATGGTATTATTTTTAATGTCATAATAGAATGGACTTATTATTGCTGGGCTAATAGTATACTATGCCTAAATATATATATGCTGTTGTAAAGGAGATAATTTTGAATCTTAACACGCTTCTCTGAACAAGCAGGGCTTTGGCTACAAGCCTGCTGTGTACTTCTGTGACTGCTTTGTACTTCTTTTGCTATTGAAATAACAGCTTGCATACTGCCTTCAAAAAAGAAGCTGTGGTATTTGGTGATACTATTAAACAACTGAATGAGGGGGTATCAGTGAGGAAATTTGGTTTCTATTGGAGAATATTTTTCAGCTCTGTGCCACAGTTTTATTCTTTTCTCATGCAGCTACCTGTTGGGAGTGTTCTGCATATTTATGTAAAAGAATTCACTATATATATGGAAGGAGAAATGGGCCTGAAGTGAATGCATAACATTTTTCAGTATGCTGAAAGAGCAGTAGCATTTCATAGGATAGAGAAATGTCATCCTTTACTGGAGGAAAGAGATTCAGGTTGGCCCCTTTCTGCCTTTTTGATTGCTTGTTAATATCCCTTGACTAAATCAGTCCAAAGGCTTGTTCTCTAAATCAAGTATGTTGAACGTGGAATTTGATTAAAACCCCTGGCAAGTGGTCTTTGATTGTATATGGACAGATGGGATGTGTAAGGGTAGAGCAGGAATTGAAAGCAGAGAGTACTTCTGTTTCAGTCACAGTGTGTGAGAGTGCTGATTTTAGGGATAGGAATGAAAAAATGTATGGTGGTGTTTTAAAAGCACTTGAATCAGAGTCAGGAGAGTGATTATTAAAAAAGAAAGAAAGAAGAAATAGAACCAAAAAGCTTATTTTGACCTTGCAGCATCTATCAGTTGAAGTGAGTTTCTACTTGCAGTAGTTCCCTTGATTTCTGGTGAAGATAATATCTGTTTATATCCGAGAAAATCACAGGGACACGTGTCTCTTATTGAGGCAAGATATGGTCCTTATCACTTCTCATGGGTAGGTATTGATCCAGCTCTAGTTATAGAGTGCTTTGCTGGCTGTAGCTAGTCCTCAGCCAAATTGTCTCTGGTCATTCCCAAGTACCATTTCAAATCTCAGACAGTTTCATGGCCAAGTCTGTAGAGCATTGCTCCCTTTACAAGTGGTTGCATCATGGCACAGAAAGCGGGAGCAAGCGGTAGGTCATTTGTGTTAAGCATGATAGTATCCCGGTTTTTATAGCTAAAGTAGCCAGGGGAGTGGAGAGTAAAAGGGGAATGTAGGCATAATGTGAACAATTAAACTCCACAAAATGTTTCTGGTAAGAATGTAAGAGTGGGCTTGGACAGCCACGAAGTGCTGGGTAGGGTCACATAGTACTAGTTGTCATGAAGTGTCCTCCTGTTAAGGGGGAGGGAAGTGCAAAGAGGACTCAGAAAGGCTCATATAGTCTGAACTGTCTTTTGTCCTGTTGAAGCTGCCCTCACAAGGGAACGAAGGAGCAGCTTCTCTGGCTTTCAGCTGGCCTCCCTTTTCTGCTGATACTTTTCTTCCCAGGCTTTCCCCAGGGAGCAGCACTGGATTTGCTGTTCCTGAGCTTTTCATGCTCCATGTGATGAAACCTCCACACTTTCTCACAGGAGCAGATTTTTCCAGCCAAATGCATCCTAATATTAAGGAGCTTTTTCCTGCAGCTTAGCCTATTTTCCCATTGCTCTTCATCAAGTCACTTATTAAGCTCTAAAACCCATCTATGTAGATTAATTTGCATTTCCATGAAGCAAAAGTCCCTAAGAAGGCAAAAGAAAAAGGAATCACTATGCTCAAAACAAGGAAAGCCTGTGCCTCATTTCCTCTGTTTTGGACCATTTTAGGTATCTAAGGACAAATCCTGAACCTAGCTTATATGAACAGGGACTATGGTACGAATGGACCAATTCAACCTGCTCACTCAGGCACAAAAGAGGGTTACTGGTAACAACACATGTTGGATGAAGATTATTTTGAAATGCACCATGTATTTTGCTTGTCTGTATTTGACCCTGCCTGCTATGGGGAGACAAAGCAAGAATGGGGTAGAATAAACTCAAAACATGTTTTCCTAAATTTTGTATTACAAATGTAAAAGGAAATCCAGGGTATGATTGTTTCCAATTATTCTTGCCCAGTTTCCTGGCATCTTTCACTGTCTGGATGATCACCTTAGACCCAGTAATTGTAGAGCACTATTGGCAAAGTTTAGACAAACAAATGCACACAATATTAGAGGTTAAAAATACAAAGTTTGTGAAATCTTTTGTTCATGTTTTCCTCTTAACTTTTTTTTTTAGATGTATCAAAACCTGCTTTTCACCATTTTATGGAATTGTGGCTACAACTTATATGTTTCAACTTTCTGTTCTTTTATTCTACTCTTGGTTGCAACATAGTTCTCAATTTCAGAGTTACTCCAGATACATGTAACTGTAAGAACGTGCTCCCTTCTGTAGGTGGAGAAGCTTGGTTTTGTTTTTATTTCTCTAACCAGGATTTTACTTTCTGTACCCCCTCTTAGCTCCCTTTGGTGACTTCCCCCCCCCCCCCAGTGATCAAATATCTGATGTTGAATCTTTCTTTTTTTTCTTTTTTAATATGTGCTTTGCAGCCTACAGAGTGTTTTCTGAGTCAGCCAGAAGCAAAACAAGAGACTCCTGTAAAGCCAAAGAAGAGAAAGAAGGTACAAATGTCCTACAGTGTTTGGGAACTGGGCAGTGGGTGTATGTGCTATTGCAAGATTCAGAACTGGGACAACCTGGCGATGATAAGTAACATGGTCGTGATGTTGGAGCCTCTTTTAGACACAAATTCCTACCTTTTTGACTTCATCCAGAATACCCCTTCCCAACCTGAACTGGAGCAACGTGTCTGTACTCTGCACAAGGGTTGTATATGTCTACACCACTCTTGCAAATACTGCATACTGGGAAAATGCAACTACATCAGAGATAGGTGGAATTTCAGTTGCTGCAGAATCTGCCCCATTCCAGAAGTGTCGTCAAGCTCCAACTGCTGTTTTGTCTTTTAAGCCAAGAACTGTTCTTGGTTGCTCTTCTCCTCATAGCATAACTGTATAAATAAATACCCTGCATTGTGCCTCTGGCCATGTTTAATCCTCATCCTCAACAACAGACATGCTCTGCAGTCTAGATGGAAATTATATAGTACCAGGAAAGTTGATTGTCCTTCAGGACGAACTGTAAATAATTGGCTCCTTCACAAGGCTGAGAGGTGGCCTTTTTATGTTATGTCAGGCCTCTCAATCATCTAGGAAATGGGAAGAGGGAAGAGTGAGATTTTGTTTTAAATGCAGTTCTGGCAGAAGTGACTGCAGTACTTGTTCTACTGCTGCAAGAGCAAAAGCATCCCACAGCTGAGATTGATGAACCAGACCTAACAAAAAGACCCTATTCTCAGGCAAACAATAGGTGCTTAGTTACACCTTTGGTTTCAGTGGGGCTAGGCCACTAAGTTGAGGTACACAGCCCGTCAAAATATCCATCAGAAAGTATTTATCAGGTTGATCTGTGGGTTTCAAAGAAAGTATTCTCTCAAAGTAAGGAAAAGGGGGGAAAGAAAACCAAACCGACACTTTGCTTTTAAGCATCTGGAATGAATTGCAAGAAAAATAATAAAACATCCTGCATGAGAAACATTTCCTCATTTCCCCATCCTCCTTGAAGGAAGAGAGTTTGCTCAGGTGTCCTTGCTCTTGCTCTTAGGGAATTCCTCATTAGTTTCAGGCTTCTCCCCTCCAGGGTGCCATAATTTTGCTGAAGGAACCAAGGGACCCAAGAAATGACATAGTGGTTCTGTGGAATAGCACCTTATACTGAATTACCAAGTAAAATGAGCCTGATAGTTCTGTTTTGCTGTCTGCTAAATCAGAGGTTCCCAAATGTGGGTCTCTTAAAAGGCAGATATTTGGGCTGGGGCTGGAGAAGAGCAGCAGTTTATAGGAAGAGCCAGCAAAGAGGTTCAGTTGTGGGCCTCTTACAAATGCTGTGTGTGCTGCAGATGGCTTCTGGTCATTCTTTGGAAAGACAGTTATTGCATGGCAGAAAAATACAGTGGTGCCAAATGAGAGTGAATCTCGGGAAGGAAGGGATGCTGTGGGTTCAGGCGCTGCAAAAACCTGCCAAACAGCCAGATGTACAGTGGAAAGTGTCCCAGGGACTGAAGAGGGCTTTGTAGCAGCCCAAAGGTGGGCTGAGGGGAAGGCATAAGGACTTCATTTTCCTGTATCCTGTGGTCAGAGATTCATTTGAGGCTCTGCAAGCACACAGTTGACTTTAAGCAGAGGTAAAACGGACAGCAGCCAAAGAGGCAGACAGCTGGGAGAGGCAGCCTTTGCTGTGGTGTGGAGCGTCTTCAGCAGTCCTCATATGGCTCTTCCCTCTTCAGCCTTCTGCCCCTTATGCTGCCATTACAGGTGTATTGGGCAAGACAGAAAGACAGGGTGCTGTGATACGGAATAGAAAGAGGGATTGGGTGCTGGGGTGGAGCGAGGGAAAGAGGGATGGCAGATCTGTCCCCTATATTGCAATTCCTGCTATAGCTCTCATCAAAATTTCCATTTATCTTTGCTGGCCCGGACCTTAACCTGCTGAATTTGCCCTGAAGGTGCCCACCACCCCTCCAAAGCTGCCAAAAATGCTTTTAGGCCCACCTCATTTGTCTGTGAAATCTCACTTTGCCTCCCAGATTTGTGCCAGCCACGCTCTCCTGCTCCTTTTCACGTCTAAGCTTGTATTGCCATGCATCCTCATGAGACAAGTTCAGTTTAGCTTACGCAGCTGAGAAACCTTACTGTGGCCTTTCCCAAAGGAATCTCTTCTCAGTGAGAACAAGAGAGGCTTCACATTCTTGCCATTGTCTCCAGACAATCCTTTAAAACCTACTGTTTTCTTAAATGCTGGAAGATCATTCAGACAGCAGGAACCCACGGCTATTCTACTCCCGTGATCCATTTAATTATAGGGAAAAATACAGTAACACTTCCACTTAAGTTAAAATTTGCACCCAGCTATTTGTTAACATTCCTTAGGTATAAAACACAATCATTATGAACTCTTGTTGAGGCTCTAAAAATTATTGGTTTGGTTTACAAGATACGCATTTGGAAGAGCAGAGCTGGTGCTGAGCCAGTTGAATTCCGGTTTTGTGAGCTCTAACTCATTTTCATCACTATTTTGTTTGTATTCTGTGAATACAGCCAGCCATCTTTCCTTCCAAAATAGATAGGTAGTTACCTTGTTTTAATCAAAATATAACCGAGACACATATAACCACATGATGCCTGTTGTTATGCTTTAAAAATAATAAATTATGAAAACCCCCTGAATTTTCCAACTGAGAGTTAAGTGTAAAAATAACAAAACTCACAAACCAACTTTCAGTTCATTGAGTGCACAAGAGTTTTGTCTTCAGGTTCAAGGTCAATCTCATCAAAGTATCTGAACTTGCATCTGAAGTCTGCGTTCTCACGATGACAGGAATCTTGTCCCATAGTAAGGTGTTTTTCTGATTAAGCTGTAATTAAACCAATATTACTGTATAAAGCTATCAAGTAACATTTATTTACAGTGGTGTTAGCTGAAGAGCAGAAATTATAGAAATGCCATACTTACCCATTTTATTTGGTTTTTGTAGAAGAAAATTTCTGATATTTTGGAAAAATCTGCTCCAAAACCTGGTGTTCCTGCAGATCTACAAAATCTGCTTAGCCAGCATTTTGGTGAAAACCGTTCAGTGATTGAAATAGAAGAATTAAAGCTGCCAGGTAACTTATTCTATATTTAATAGATAAATACTGTTTTTTCATGATACTGTTGAGTTCTTTTTCTGCAGAAGAAAGAGGATTTTGGGGACAGATCATGAGTTATACTTTTTGTGGAAATATACTCTTATACAGTACATTAATTTGATATTTAAGTAGAAATGTTAGTTTGTTTAGAATGAATAGGGTTTCTTGGTGTTACAGAAACTAAAAAGAACATTGTTTAAATGTGTCCTTCTATTGCAAAGTATTAATTTCAGGAGCTCAGTTTTCTAATAGGAATTATATGATTCCTAGTAATGGCTTCCACGATGCCGAGAGACTGAAAATGCGTTTTTATTTCTGAGTTTGTCACAGTTGATCCAGATGCACAACAGGAGGACTGACAATAGGAGTAGCAAAGAAGTAATGAGACATCATTCTGATGTGGTTGAGATCATAAAATCACTGAGATGTTGAATGTAATGGTTTTTCAAGGAGTGGCATGAAATGAGATGATGGTTTTGGTCCAAGTGTTAAGTGGCCAAGTTTTAACCATGATGAAGACCCTTTTTGGTTTCCTGTATTTTTTCTCCAGTTAAAAGCCTGTGATAGAAAAGGCAAAGCAGGGTAGAGCAGGGTTAGCTTCTGTCAGTTGCAGGTTACATTAGAGATGAAGAAAACAATGAACTTCTTTTCTACTTATACTATAGATGAGGAGGCACTGTCATTTGACAGGCACTGTCCATTATTTGCTAGTAGTACTCATGAAAAGAAATAGCCTGCTAACTAACCTACATACGTATACCTTTGATGCATGAACTCTTAGTGACCTGTGCCCAATATAGGAGCCTTCTAGCCTGGCAGTGATTTCTCTGTTTTAATATTTAAGCCTGTCTTTCTAGGTAAATATTCTCCTTAACATCTATGATTCTAGGTTGACCCTTCTTTTTTTTTATAGGGCAAGTTCAGCTTTCTTGTTGAATCAAGAAAACCGGGAGAAGTCCCATAAAGACTGTTTTGAAAAGCTTGTGTTAAGTAATTTTAGACCTTTAGGGGTTTTAGCAAATAATAAATTACTTTGGTTTCTTTCTTACTGAGAGAGCCCTTTAGGCTAGTGAAATGGTCATTTCCATATGGATTAGCTCTTGAGCTGGATGGTGATATTTTTCCTTTCTTTTTATGCTGGGAGTTGGAGGCTTAGAGTGCCATGGAGTTTACAAACTTCTACAGCTGTCAAGTCCTCCATGTCAAAGCACTGAGCAAGTAAGAAGCAACTACTTGGAGTTGTGTGCTCTTGTTAACTGACATGGTGCAAAAGGTCAAGTTTGTAGACAGCATGGTCTCTCTCTGCAGTCTGGAGTGGGTTTTTCCCCTCTTTCTGAAACTCATTTAAAATTGTTAATTTGAAATGTTGTTAGACTCTTAGTGAAAAGCCAGTGATTGAAGCTCATGTCCTTCAGAAACAATCTATTAGAAGCCACCAGCATCACGTGCATCTTTTAAACACAATTTTACAAGTAAATCAGCTGCTAATTCTTCAGTTGTACATTCGTTCCGTTTGGAGCTCAAGTTCCAGTAAACGTCAGTCTGAGTTTAGTAAAAGAGATCAATGCAAAATAAAAGTTTTAGCAAGACAACACCTGTTAAATGGAAGATACAGTGATGTAGAGTGGCTGTGCTCAAGAAGCTACGCAGGCAGGACTTCAGCTAGGCATCAGCTACAAACTACAGACCAATGCTTGTCGCATTGTTCCAGTGGAAATCATGGATTGATGCTGCCAGCATTGGCACAGCGCACCATGCACGTGAGCATGAATAACATCTGGGGAAACCTTATAATTTAGTTAAAATATGTCAGCAAGCATCCATAGACAGGCATCCTGAGGTGCTATGCTTCATGCAGAATGATGACAAATACATGGGTCCCTGAAGACAGAATTGTTAATGCTCTGTGAGAGCATATTGTTCCATCAGGCAAAGACCCTTGACAACAACGGCAAGTTTTCAGGCAATTTAATTTTAATCACCTTCTTAAGAACGTAGGTCTTCTAGACAGACACTGGAGAAAGGACCTTCCAAAGAACATGTTAGGACCTTGTCTTCCTCCACTGCCTCTATGTGAAGCTTAAAGTTAAATGTCTGCCACAAAGTGCTTGTAAGACTTAACTAGTTAACATAGTGACCAGCTTAAAAGATAGGCAGTCATTGGGAAATAAAGGAAGAGGAAGGCATTAAAATGAAGTGTGGTTGTTATGATTAGGATCAACATAGGTAGATTATCACAATATGAAAGGCCAGAAAGAGGAGCAAACTTATTGACAGGTAGATTATTGACAGATTCTTGCATTTACACATTATGAATTGTTTCGGTGATCTGCAGATTTATTGCATCATAGGTAGATTAACCTTTGATTCACAAATGGTAATTTATTTATAATGGGTTTCAACACACTTGTGATTTCATTAATATAACTAGTGGTTATCCTGCAAAAGTATGTGCTTCTTTTCCTGTTAAAAATATGTCAACAGAACAATGTTTTCCTTTATGTTTTCAGATTCCTGCTTTTTGCCAGCCAATGATCTCACCCACAGTTTTTCTTCGTACCTGAAGGAAAGTGAGTTAAAATGTTGGTCTGGATGAAAGTTGTATGGAAAATACTGTTAATGCAATATTATTGTATTTTTTATCTGTACCTCAAAATATTTTTAATTATTAGATATTAATGACTTTAAGGGTTTGCATCAAAATTTTGTAGAGTTTCTTTTGATTGCTAGGGGTTACTTGGCAGTAATTTATTGTGGCTTCATAAATAGGTGTATGTATTGTCTTACAGTAAAAATCCTGCAGCTGTCTGCTGACATTAAGCAAGAGAATTTGTATTCTTTTGTCTATTTATATAGAACTTCTGGTCTGGTAAATGTTTCTTTTCAATTGATTTTCTGGGGTACAAATTGCCATATGTGGCAAATAAAGACAGTGTCACCTTACAAACTGTTGATTTTTAATGCTTATCTAATTTGTTCAGTTATGTGATATTTCTGGATTTTATTTATTTTGGGCATTTTATTTTCCAATTTCTCAGCCATGACTAAATTGTTGCCAGAGATCCAGACCTCATAGGAGTCAGCGTGTGTGTTCTTGCTGCTGGCTACCATTCACCATGTACTCTTGTAATTTAAAATTGTGGCATGTCGTACTTTCTGTGTACGTGTACACGAACTTTTTCATTGCAGTCTGTCCTAAGTGGGCAAAACTCCGTAAAAACCACAAGGAGAAGAAGTCGGTGGTGATGCTGGTTATCTGCAGTTCTGCCCTTCGTTCCTTGGAACTCATCAAGTATGTCGATAGCAAATGTTATGTTGAGATTGGCAGTCAGTCAGAGGTTTTGTCTTGGAGCCACAGACATAAAGGCAAAACTGGGCCACTGTCCTCCGCTGGCCAACAAATTCACTGACTTGAACTGATGCCATATCCCTTGCTTCTTTAAACTGTGGGAGTCTGGTGTTTGGTTTTAGGTTGGAGTAACAGTACTTCAGTTGCACAGAAGTGCTTTTCTTATTAAAAACAAAAGTGTAACCAGTTTGGGGAAACATGCAACATGTCACATCAGGGAACAGAGTAAACCCATAAAACATCATGACCCGCCACTAGAAATCACGACTTTGCACCAAAGGCAATGAGGACATGCAGTTCCAGGGCATCAAGTGCTAATGCATGCATCTGGCCTGAATGCTTCCAGGTTCTCAGCTAGCTCAGCCTGGCAAAACTGTGCAGAGATGATTTTCAGTGTGCCCTGTCCTCTTCTTTCCCCTTCTTTATCCTCCCCCTTTTCATTACAGGAGTCTTGATGGCTTTGATGAATTAATGTATACCTTACAAATTTCACCATTGTCTTTTGCATCTTGACCCCATTTCCTGTGATTTTCTGTCAGTTCAGCATAAGATGGAGAGTTGGGAAGTTTGACTCCATGCCACAGATGGAAGCGTATATACAGCAGATGTGTTAGTAGTGCTTACCCCCTGCATGCAGATATTGCCCTCTGAGACTTAAGTGGTTTATATGTATACTTGTGTATAAACTATTAGCTCTGCACAGGAGAAAATTAAAATTTCGTGTACTGCAAAAAGCATGCAGACAAAGCTGTCTCAAATGGCATTCATTAAGTACTGAGTATGTTGTGTTCTGCTCAATTAATACAGAACATAGAGTTTGCTACCATGTGCCAAAATGGAGTGTCAGAAAAATCAGTGATGTTTTCTGACAACTGAGATTTGGTTAACTGGAATTGGAACAATCTCTGCAGTAAAGACTGTAGCAGCCTAGGTTTCCCAAGCAGCCACGCTGCAGGAAGACTGTAAAACGTAGATTGGTCCAAACACAGATCTCCTTTTGTGCACACACATGCATGTTCGTTCATGCCTATATCTCAGTAGCTGAGATATTTTTGAATTAGAATTTGTGGATTAGTCAGTTTTGAACTAAGTTAGCTATGAAAGCACAGGCCATAATTATTAAATAGCTGAAAAGCTATCTTAATATTGCCCCCTACTGATACCTTCTGTCGTGTTTGTCCAGTTGTTGATGACTGTTGATCAAGTAGCAAACAGGAATGCATGTATCATTTAAAGTACAAGCAGGGGTCGGTGGGGGACTGTGTCTCAAGCACACTGAGAAATGCCAATTAGTTTTACTTTCCCTCTCTATGGTCTTAATCCTAGCCCTGATGCTTGCATTTTCTTTTTCCATATCTTTATTGCTAGGTCAATGACAGCATTTAAAGGAGACTGTAGAGTTCTCAAGTTGTTTGCAAAGCACATAAAGGTAAGAGAGCTGCAAGGGGATTCTGATAGAACAACTAAATGCCTAGTGTCGTATCGTTTTCTTTTTAAAGCGTTTAGCAATAGTGCCTTTCGTATAGCGTTCTTCAGTAGCATCGGTTGCCGTTTGAGAAATCTAGCTAAATGTCATCTCCCATATCTCTGGTGCAATCCTATGCAGAATGTAGATGCTCATGCATTTGCAATGTTTTAAAGATGTTCCACATTCGTGTGAGGTACTCATTCAAATGGCTTTTGCCTGTTTAAATAGAAGGCTCTTGCACATAGGTTTGTAGAAGCAAACTGTACTAGCAGCCACATTTGCATTCTGCTGTTGGAGAGCACACATTGTGCAGATGCTGGAAGTAATGAGTGGGCATTTGGCCTTTGATATAAATGCTGTCAAACACACAAAAGTCACTTGCGTTAATTCACCCTTTTCCATTTCATCTTCCAGTTTAGAGCTAATTCAACTTTACCAGTTTTCCAGATATTTCCAGATATTTTGTTTAGATGCTGGAGGAGGCATCTTGTTCTCACCTCCAAAAATAGCTGGTGCAGTAGCAGATTTTCAAAGTTGAACATGACTGATCTTCTAGAGAAGTGTGATGCTCAGCTGGTTGTTAGATTTCTTGAACTTTCTCCCAGATATATCAGTTTGGCAGTTTGAAAGATGAATAGCATTTGATATTTGATGGTATTCTAGAAGGAGATACTGTGAGATTTTGGATTTATTTCCAGCTCCTTGTGAAGAAATTTTAAAACAGTTTACTGTGGTTTGTCTTTCTCTTTCCAAATTAGATTAAAGAACAGTTGAATATGTTGGAGAAAGGCGTGTTCCACATTGGGGTTGGAACTCCTGGGAGAGTAAAAGCGCTAGTGGAGCAAGGTAGGAGAACAAGGAGGGTTTTCTCCAAAGGTATCTTATACTTGGACTCCTGAGAAGTGAGACTTAAATTGGTTTTGAAGTACTGAGGTTGACATGAGTCTGTGAATTTGGGCATTAAACTGTACAGTTCTGTTTCTCTACTTCTACTATGTCAGTCAAAATGAGGTCAAGATTTTAGTAGTTGATTTTATGATCAATTTAAGCTGTCATAAATCAGTATTAGCTGAGAAAGGTAGAGTAATACTTTCCCCCCCCCCCGCCCCAGTCAATGCCCATTTATTCCTGCTTCCTGCTTCTTGTGCTAGCCCAAGGTCTGTTTGGCAGCTCAGTGAAATGATCCCAATTAAAACTGATCCCAATTAAAACAAAACCAGTGTGCACACAAAATTAGGTAACGAGCAGACAGAGGTGGGGGACTTCCTCTTTTGGGAGAAATTGTGATTTATGCTGACTTGAAAGTGACTACAAAACCATGGTGTAAGATACAAAGCTTCAGGAAACCAAACACTGCAAGTAATCAAAAGGCAATAATGACAGAAGTAATTGTATCATATGTCAGTCTGAGCTCAGTGTAAACTTTTGTGAGGGGTGAATGAAAGATTTTCTTGATGATTTGATTTCATTTCTGATTTGCCTGTAGTGAAATTAATTATGCTATGTAAATCTCTTTTCCTAAATTTTGAGTATTTTTAATTATTCAGTAGACATTATGTACACTAAGAAAACAAACAACAAGTGACAAGATGGTAAGGCCACAGACTAGCTGTGGATTAGGAGTCTATTGCTCTTTCCAAAAGGGCACAGGAGTAACATAGTTTTGTTGCTTCCTCTGCCCTCTATAGACATTAAATCATTACTGCTCAGCACATCAGCACCTTGCCATGAGGGAGGTGAGACATTGGAACAGGTTGTTGATGCCCATCGCTAGAAAGCATTGAAGGCCAGGTTGGATGGGGCTTTAAGCAAACTGGTCTAGTGGAAGGTGTCCCCTCGTGGCAGGTTTGTTAGAACTAAATGATCTTTAAGGTCTCTTCCAGCCCAAATCATTCTATGATTCCGTGTTGTAGGGAGGCAGCTTGTGGCAGGGACACAAGGCGTTATCATCTCATTTCAAGATCTGCTCCTTTTTTGACACCCTAGTGTAGAGTGCCAGTTCACTAGAGAATGGAGAATAGTCAAAACTGATACAAAAAGTTGTGGCCATCACCAGAAGACCAGGGAAAAATAGGATAGCTTGGAGGGCCAGTTTTCTTCTTTCACCACCATTTATTTGGAGGATAAAGGAAATGTTCAGCAGCACCACTGACCTGACTCACATTCACATAGCACCTAGTCCTCTAAATTGCTAAGCATTGCCAATTCCCATTAACAGGAGTTCTCAGGCTAGGATCCTTGTAACTTACCAGCTCCTCATCAGCTGTGGAAATTCAGTTCCTGAGGTTTCATCAAGAGGAAGCTTGAGGAATTATTTTCTGGCGGGATGTTAGTTCTTGACAAGCCTGGCAACGGTAGTTGTTCTGCTTTAGTGTTTATCTTCCAAAAAAGCATGGGATTATGCAGTTAAGGGAGTTTGCAGTATCAGTGCATTAGTTTTCCAACCAGCAAATGTAATACTTCAGTGTTCAAAGATTAGTATCCTTGGAAACAGACAGCAAAAGATGTAATTTTGATAAGCACATGTCATAGTATCTGTCGTGGTTTAAGCCCATCCATAAATCAGAACCACGCAGTCTCTCACTCCCCCCCCCTTGCCCCCCAGCTGCTGGGGGGATGGGAAGGAGAATCGAAAGAATGTAGCTCCCATGGGTTGAGATAAGAACAGTTTAGTAACTAAGGTATAACACAAATCACTATTGCTGCCACCAATAATAATAATGATAAGGGAAATAACAAGGGAAGAGAATACAACCGCTCACCACCCTCTGACAGATACCCAGCCCCAACCAAGCAGTGATCTAGCCCTTCTGGGTAACTGCCCCCAGTTTGTACAGTGGGCATGACGTGCTGTGGTATGGAATACCTCTTTGGTTAGTTTGGGTCAGGTTTCCTGTCTCTGCTTCTTCCTGGCTTCCCCTCCTCCCTGGCAGAGCATGAGGCTCAGAAAGTCCTTGGTCAGAGTAAACATTACTGAGCAGCAACTAAAACCATCGGTGTTATCAGTGCTGTTCCCTGGCTGAAAGTCAAAACCACAGCACTGCACCAGCTACTAAGAAGTAGAAAAATGACTGCTGCTGCTGAACCCAGGACAATAGATAAGGAGCTTCTGCAAAAACTCCAAAGGAAAAAAGAAGCTTACAGAAAGTGGAAGCGAGGACAGGCAGTCTTGGAGCAGGTTTGGTGTTCTCAACATCAGAAGGACATGAAACTTTTAGGGCAAGTTCAGAGAGGGCCAAGAGGATGATCAGGGGGCTGGAGCATCTCCCACACAAAGACAGGCTGACAAAATTGGGGCTGTTCAGCCTGGAGAAGAGAAGGTTGCGTGGAGACCTCATAGCAGCCTTCCAGTATCTGAAGAGGACCTACAAAGATGCCAGAGAGGGACTCTTCATCAGGGACTGTAGTGATAGGACAAGTAATGGGTTTAAACTTAAACAGGGGAAGTTCAGGTTAAATATTAGGATGAAGGTCTTTCCTGTGAATGTGGTGAGGCACTGGAACAGGTTGTCCAAAGAAGTGGTCAGTGCTCCACCCCTGGCACTGTTCAAGTCCTAGTCATGGTCTAGTGTGAGGTGTCCCTGCCCATAGCAGGAGGATTGGAATTAGATGATCTTAAGCTCCTTTCCAATATGATTCTATTCTAATAGTTTGGGTCGAAAGGGTCCTTCACATTTAATTTATTCCAACCCCTCTGCAATAAGCAGAGACATCTTTATCTAGATCACATTGCTCAGAACCACATCCAGCCTGGCCTTGAATGTCTCCAGGGATGGTGCCTCCACCATCTCTCTGGGCAACCTGTGTCGGGATTTTACCATCCTCACTGTAAAGAACTTTTTCCTCACATCCAGCCAGAATCTGCCCTTTTAGTTTAAAACCATTACCCCTCATCCTATCACAACAGGCCCTGCTAAAAAGTCTTTCCCTATCTTCCTTATAGGCCCATTATTATAATTACATTTTGTCATATTTGAATTTCTTAGAAATGCTGGGTAAAGATGGCTTGTCTTATTAGCTGATGCTTCACATAACAAGCACATTTACTGCTAGGGTCAGCAGAGTAGGATCAAGCAGCTCAACAGCCAAATACCAAAGAAAGAAAGGTTGTGTGCTGCTGAACAAATTGCTGACTCATGCAGCAAGGAAAGGTTGCTCTGCAAATCCCAGCAGGTTCACACAGTCCCACAGCTGACAGGTCTTCAGTAACTCATACTCAGCTTAAATGGGATCAGTCTGAAATCGCAATTGTACGGTATATCTCCGATTTGCGAGCAATGAAGACTGAAAACTAATAATTCAAGGTCAATGAATGCCTTTGTTTACTTTTGAATAATTGTTCAAATGTGCTTCTGCTCTGATTCAGTTAGTCACCGCTGGGAGAAAATGCACACACACCATCACACTGCTGGAAGGTACGTACACACTGTGTACCAAGCACTGCCTCGCATGAGAAAATGGTGACGTAAGAAACAGCCCCCTCAAAAGTCAGATGACAGACATAGAATCAGATATAGAATCAAGTCCATGATTTTATGTTTTCATACTTGCTTCCCAACAGTTAAATTTCTTTTGTAAAAATCATGTTTTAGGGTATGTCCTATTTTAACAAAACACATGAACAGAAACAAATCTCTCCAAAAGAAACTACACATTCTCTTAATAAAAATATACCAGGTTAATATATAGGTCAAAATGGGTTAAAATAAAAAAATCATTACATTCTCTTTTTTCTCCCTTTTCCCTAAGATACTCATTAAGTAACTGATGTTGCACTCATTTATCAGCAAGTGGAAAAACCAGACAGCAATGATTGTATCTGTCACTGGTTACTACAGAGGAGGACATTATAGGCGCTGCGTGGAACACTTCCAATCTGATTTTGTGACATCATGCTGCATCAAGCAGACTGCAGGCAATGCTGAAACACCAGACTGTTGTTGAAGAACTACCAAGTCCTAGCATCACAGTAATTGGGTCTGTATCAGGTTCATAAGGCTTTTTAAGCTCTATTTAAGCAATTTCTGCCTTAAAAAGTCACTATCAAACACCTTCAGATTGTATGTTAATCTCATCCCAGAAGCAGTGTTACTTAAAAATCACTTCATTAACTAAAACTATTCTAACTATATTCTAACACTAAAGTAAAGAAAATTGTATTAAATAGAATCTGGTATTTCTTAGGACTTTGAATATCAATTTCCTTGCACCTTGCAGCTTCCAATCATGTACATGCAAACATGGGTGTACTAAAGCATTTTTTACTTTAGGCACCTTTCAATAGCCACAGTATTGAGTGCTTGAACACAGATTGTTTACTATATGTAACTTCATATATAAACTTTAATACAACTTTATCAACTTTAAATTGCAACACTCATTAATACATAAATCATACGCTTTCCTAAGATTAATTCTTTTAAGTAACTGTTGTTCACTAGTCCAATAAGTGAACCTTTGCAGAGAAAGCATGCACCCTGCAGGTGGTACATAACCTTTTTCTTCCTCTGTATTAAAATATCACAGAAAGAGCAAAAGAAAGCAATCACAACTCCAAAGGTAACACAAGCTTACTACATCCCAAGAAATTAGAACCAAAACTACAGTCTTTCACCCTTCTAAACTCTGTGTTAGGAGGAGGTACTTTAACTTAACCTGCAAAACACAGTTCACAAACAAGTTCCAGAAGTTAATGCCACAAGCTTCTTTAGCTCATATAAATGTGAATGTACAAAAACACTTGAAGAACTAACATCTAAGTTTCATCCCTCTTGAAAAGGGTTCTTAGACTCCATTCGAGAGACGTATTCTTTCATAAGAGTCTTGAGAAACTTTTCAAAAATGGTCCAAAAGACATGGGCAAGTAGGAAATTTAAAAAAAAAAAAAAATACCAGCTCAACAACTTCAATTTCCTAATTGGCACCTACCTAAACCTGTATAAATTCCATAGGACTACAGTTCACATAGCTATTAGCATCTGTGGTAAGTATACATTCCCAAAATGCCTGCAACAAAAGATAAGCATTTATACTAGAATATAAAGTAAAAACACTGTTTGAGTTTCCACACACATATTTTTACAAAATAAAATCCCTGGAGAACAAGGCTTACTTGTTAAAAAAATGGAATTATGTAAGTTTGTAACCTTCATAAATGTATCTGTCTTTTAATTATGAGACCAAGGTTTTTGAAGGTACACTATTTCGCTATATAAACAAGATGTGTGTCATTTAACTGACTTATCTGTAAAACAACCAGTCCAAACCCTACTTAAGTCTTGCTGGGTACACAGAAGTAAACTATGGCTAATCTCAAAAACGACATTGTTTGCAGGTGTTAAATAAGAAAAGCTTATTAAAAGAAATAAGAAGATTAACAGTTAAAAGCATAAGCAGTATTTTTCAATACAATGCAAATGAGCCAAAATACAAAGAACACTTTTTCCCTACAACCAGATTATTAGACGGGTAATTAAGCGGGTAAGGGACTATACATACAATACTTACAGTGATGAGTGGTGTTCTTCAGGGGTCAGTACTGAGACCAATGCTGTCAGCAACATGAACAGTGGGACTGAATGTACTCTCAGCAAGTCTGCTGATGACGCCAAGCTGTGTGGTGCAGGCAACACAACTGGAGGGAAGGGATGCCATCCAGAAGAACCGTGACAGACTCGAGAGTTGGGCCAATGCCAACCTTATGAAGTTCAACAAGGCCAAGTACAAGTTTCTGCATGTCAGTCAAGGATATCCCAGGCACAAACACAGGTTGGGAAGAGAATGGATTGAGAGCAGTCCCGAGAAGAATTTGTGGTGCTGGTTGACTCATCAATGTGCACATGCAGCCTACAAAGCCAACGATATGCCGAGCTGCATCAAAAAGAGCATGAACAGCAGGTTGAGAAAGGTGATTCTCTCTCTACTCCACACTCATGAGACCTCACCTAAGTACTGCATTCAGCTCTGGGGTCCCCAACATAAGAAGGATGTGAACCTGTTGGAGTAAGTCCAGAGGAGGGTCACCAAGATATTCAAAGAGCTGGAGCACCTCTCCTATGAAGACAGGCTGAGTTACGGTGGTTCAGCCTGGAGGAGAGAAGGCTCCGGAGAGAGCTTAGAGCAGCATTCCTGTACTTAAGGGGGCCTACAAGAAAACTGAAGAGGAAATTTTTACAAGGGCATGTAGTGATAGGACAAGGGGGAATACCTTGAAACTAAAGGAGGGTAGATTTATATAAGGTATAAGGAAGAAGCTCTTTACTGCAAGGGTGGTGAGGCACTGGAACAGGCTGACCCAGAGAAGTTGTGGATGCCCCATCCCTGGAAGTGTTTAAGGCAAGGAAAGGCTGGACAGGGTTTTGAGCAATCTGGTCTAGTATGAGGTGTCCCTGCCCATGGCAGGAAGGCTGCAACTAGACTATCTTCAAAGTCTCTTCCAAGCCAAACCAGCTCAACTTTCAGAGAAAACTGATACTAAGACAAATTATGGAATTTCAAACCACATTAAAGCCACGCCTTCAGATTACAAAATAGGTTGATATAGCTAATTCATTCTGTCTTCCTGACAATCCTTTTCTGTTTTACTTTGTCTTCCTAAATCTAATTCCCACAAATCACATGGGTACAAGAATAAATTTTGAAATAAGATCTTTAGTTATACAAAGATCCACACATAAAAATGTAATCTGTATGTTGCAGAAATATGTATTTAGTTCCAGTATGCTAACTATAACTGCAACTATATTAGAAAGATGCTAAACTTTGTAAGACACATTTTAAGCTATTTTAGAAGACAAAAATACCAAGTAGGAGATAAACACATATCAACTTTCAATCACAACAGTTTATGTACTTCTGGTTAAATGCTGTATTTCCTTGATTTGGGTCAAATTCACTTTTTATCATTCTATAATAGCAGCAGGTCTAACGTTCTTAGAAAGGCTGTAATAGGCAGCCCACACAGGGCTCTGGGAAGAAAGGAAAAAGTGACCCCAGAATTGTTGGTGATCATTTGACACAGTGAAGGAAAATACGTGGACCACAACCCAACTAGTAGTGTTACAAAACCAAGGGCTTCCTTAGTTCCTATTGAAGACTCTGATTCTGGGAGAACTCATGGCATAATTACTTTTGTCATTTAATAGAATCACATCACTGCCAATTGAGGATATTAAGAATATTAAGACCAAAGCCTTACACCAAACAAACTGTTAAACACAGTATTTTTTTTTCAGTCAAAAATCAAGCATGTTTAACTGTTCCTCCCCCATCTATCTGCATCCTTCTTCTTTCTTCCTTTTTCTTCCTTCTTCTCCTCAAATTTTAGAATTATCCCTATTTTTATTACTTGTTCACACCACTTCTAGCACATTTTCCGTGTTTCCAATAATATTAATCTTCCTTTTTTTATCAGCTGATGTCTCTTGAATCTTCTGCATTCCAAATACTTTGTTTACAGTCAGTCAAATGTCCCCTTATTTCTCTTTGCTGTCTTTTCCGTCCCTTACACCCATTTCTACCAAAATAGCTACATATATTTACCCATCAGTTTCTCATTCTTTAACTCATGCTTTCCACAATGCTTTATTCCCCTCCATACTTTCAATACCAATGTTATTAGCATATATTCTCGAATTGATAGACACATCAGCATCTTTAAAATATTTATCATATTAGAAGAATCAGGCACATTATTCTTGACAATCCTTACATTTGTCCAAGGTGAACCTCAGCCCACTGATAAAACAAAGTGCTTTCAAAGGGCAAAGTCTAACAAGCACCCAATTTATGCTGCCAATAGATTTTTATGTCAGAAAATTAAATCCATCTCAGATTACTCATGGCCTTCTCCTTTAACCACAGAGACTTAATATTTAGGTCAGACAACTGTTTCAGCAATCACCTGGACATGAAAACCTCACCATCTATCTTTTGCGAAGACTATTCCATGGCAAACTCATACACACATGCTAACACAACTCAAAAAATTTGAATGCAAACCCCTCGCTTATTGATTCCAATAAATTAAAAAAAATAATATACTTTAAAATATGGGGTATCTAAACTTTCTTATAGACCAAGTCTGTAAGTATAAATACTGAGACATTCCAAGTGACTTCACATAAAGACACAAACAAAAATACTCTACCTGTAAAAGACAATTTTGGTTATGCTGCAGCAAGTCCATGAAGAAACAATTATCCTTAAAAAAGGTCAGTAACAAATTGCTATTTGCCAGCATCTTTGCAAAAATAATTTTTCATCACAGATTAGAATTCAGGAATTTAAAGGCAAGTCCCATATCAAAGCAAGCAGAAACACAAGTGTTACAAACAAGATAAGAATTCTATTTTTAAAGGAGGCAAAGTAGATAATGGCTTATCCTGTTTTATGAAAAGCAGAATCTTTTACCTGAACTAGTTGCAAATAAGGACACAAAAGGGGTACTCCAAAAAGCAAGTTATGAGACATACATTACAAAAAGAAAATTAAAAAAAAAAATCATTAGGAGATATGGAGCCTGTTTTTCAGAGGTACAGGTATGTCTAAGTTGTTTTGGAACACTGATCCTACTAATTTTTCTATTTCCTGACCAATACATTGATAAATACTAAAACACTGAGCATGTGACTATTGGTATTTCAAAAACTTCATAGAATTCATTAAAAATACTTTAAAAACTTGTTAAAATGCTTTTTTCATACACTTGAATGAAACTGAGTTGCCCTCCAAATTCAGTCTGACATGAATCTCAGTTATCTAATAAAGAAATTTATATTTTTGGTATGCATTCTGAAAATACACACAGAATCAACGTTTAAGAACCATTAACTAACACAAAATGGAAGATAAGTTTTTGATTATGAAGCAATGGTAAGCAGGGCTCATTAAAAGTAGACACACCTTGTCTGACATTTTAAAGCTTGACTAAAATTGGGTACTGAAATAATTTCATTACAATTAGCATTGCAGGAAACAGCAAATGCTACAGTAGCAGTCAGCTGTAGCAGTCAGGTGACTTTGGCTGACTTCAGCTATCTACTGTAACTTACATGTGAAGAACCTTAAAACAGGAAAAGTAGAAAAGTTAGAAAAGTAGAAAATCACTGAATGTGAGAACATCTCCGACAAGCACAGAGTGACTGCTTTCAGCAAACAGTAATGTTGCCCTCCAGTGTTCAACACTATTTCTTTATAGGAATCACTCCTAATTAGTATCTCCATCAGTCTCCTTAGACATGCTCAATTACAACATCACTGAAGCAGGGAACACACTACAAGCCTCAGGGTAGTTATTCAGTGAACAGACCAACAAATCAGAGATGTAGATTTTAAACTTGTTATTGTTTTTAGTTTGGGGTTGGTTTCTCATTTTATAATTAAAAAAAATAATAATAATTATTTAAAACTTCCATAAAATTACCTTGTTTATCATGCTTCTTTGGGGGTTTTTGGTACCCAAAAGCAATTTTATAAACCTTTACAAGTTACAGCTGTGACACCATTATCAGATTCTAAAAATCCATTACTGACATTCACACGCAGCAAATGGCAGTTTTCTAAAAGATGCAAGAACAGATTAGTATATTTTTTAAGAGTTTTAGGACTTCTAAGGCTAATGTAATAAATAAAACTGAGTTCAAATTGATAAGGTCTTCCACCTGTGAGGAAGGCTATCAGTGTTAGTAACTCTGGGCTTGAAAACTTATGAAAAAAAAAAAAGTAGAAGTCTGCCATTTGCCAAAACACAATGAAGCTTGCAATAAAAGCTAGAATCACAAAAATGACTGCATCTGGGTCAGAAAATAGATCAAAAATAAACCCACTCTGTTTAAGTAGGCAACTGTCCTGTAACCAAGAAAAAACTACCCATGAGAGAGATGCACAGAGCAAAAATTCACAGTGCCTGAAGAGAGAAAATAATGAACTCCACATTTCAGTGATTTTATTCTAAACATGGTCTGAAACTGTATTATGTTCATGTTTTCATTAGGAACTTAAAGATACAGATGAACAGGTGAAGTTCCCAATGACTGGAAAAAGGGAAATATAACCCCCATTTTCAAGAAGGGGAAATTGGATGACCAGGGGAATTACAGAGCAGTCAGTCTCACCTCTGTGCCTGGAAAAATCTTGGAGCAGATTTTCCTGGAAGGCATGCTAAGGCACATGAAAAACAACGAGGTGCTTGGTGACAGCCAGCATGGCTTCAGTAAGGGGAAATCC
>JBCJKH010019457.1:0-13785 GCA_039877255.1 Loriculus beryllinus
TCTAGTGGAAAGCCTCCCTGACCATGACACAGGGGTTGGAACTAGATGGTCTTCCAACCCACACCATTCTATAATTCTATAAAACAAAGGAAGAAGCCCATTATGAATAGTCATTATGTGCAGTATCCTGTTTTTTAAATAAATATATATACATAGAATCTTATTCTACAGCTAGTATAGTGCTAATTTCTTATTTGTGAAAGCTGATAAATGGATATAAAATAGAATCCTCCATCTCAGAAACAGCTTTCAGATATTTTTCATAAAGGCACAAAAGCTTGAACCCTTCAGCCTTTGGCTAGTCATGCTTCATATGTATAATACATATAAAAATTAAATTAATGTCTCAAGTTTAAAGACATGGTTCTACTATATGCTCTGGAGATTTACTACAGGGACTTACAGACCATAGTCATGTTGTTTCTCAATGACTTACAGTGTAAGCATAGTCCCCTCAATGACAACAGTTTAATGGATAAAAGATAGACTTTTCTGCAAGGTAAAAAATGTTTCGGTTGAACCTACTATTTTATTCAGTCATTACCAAACTCCCATTTAAACATGAGAGCAAGGATGTTTCTCAGCAGGAAGTTTATGAGTAAAAGGAAAAGAACCACTGAGAAATTCTGAACTTTGATAGATAGCCACAATCCAACTGGAAACAGGCATTAACCAGCTTTCAACAGCTTGTCAGAAAGCCCACTGAGTAGAAATAAATGATGGCTAAATTATATCTTTTTCAAAAGGATTTATATTTTTCTTTCTATATATGCCAGTACTTCAAAAGAAAATGTGAAGAATGAAGAACATCATCTATACTAAATCTGTGAAAAATTACATTATAAAGCATAATTGAGCACATCTGGTTTTTTTATCCCTGCAGTTTTACTATAGTCATCCAACATCAAAAAAAGTTTGGTGAAAGGAAACTCCTTTTACTTCTACAGATGAAATCATACCCACAGTAATGTTCAGTTCCATTGGCATGAGCATTCTATAGGCTCTTGAATGACGTACATAATTTCAGTGCCATTTCCTGAGCAGCGCAGTGGCACAGTCAGATTACGTGTTCCATTTTCTCGACAACATTTACAGAATCTTAGATGGGTATCAACATTAACATTGAAAATTGTTGCAGACGGGCATTTTCCATCACAAGAGGCCACATTTATCTAGGAGTATAATAAGAACTGAAATTAGACATCTCAAATTTTGTTACAAGGATATCGCATTTCAAACTTCTTTGTGATTAAAACCTCATTTTTTAATTTGAAAATTATTACCTAAAATATTAAATTTTAATTTGAAAATTATTATCTAAAATTTATTCATTCTAAGTGTGGGCACATTTTTAATATATTTTTCTTTTAAATTAAACTTTGTTGTTGTTGTTGTTTAACCATGTATTCTGTCTTAACCTTGACCCAAATGTTCTGCTGTGGATACCAAAACCGAATGCCTAGTTTACAAGTTAATAACTTCAAAACAGCACAACTAAATTCATGTTCACTCCTGAACAGTTAAATTCTCATTACCAGTCCTCTTTCTAAAACTAAATAAATATACCACACACTCTTACTTCTACTATTAAATATTGGGCATGTCACTGCTGACCTTCTGTCAAGATGGAAATTAACCTGCTCAGCTTTCAATCTCTAATGATATTTTGCCTTTTATGACTGCATAGGTTCTTCAACAGTCTTACCAGGGACCTTTTGGAAGTATAGAGATACTGTGCTGATTGCTTCTCCTGTAAGTGCTATATGAGAAGCACATTTGCTGCCTGGAGATGCTTTGTAGATGGAGCTACACTCAAGCTGAGAAAAACATTGTCTTAAGCAGACCAATAAGTAAACATCATCATGAATTTACGATATGGAGACACATACTATGTGGAGGAGAAGACACCCAGAGAGTAAAGGTCTTCAAAGAGGAATGCAGCAGGAATTCAAAGAGAAATCTCATCCTAAGTGAAAGCATTTCTACTCCTCTTTTAGAGTGGGATGTTATTTCATGGTGAAGAATTCAGTCAATGCCCATGTGAGTTATAATTATGCTGTGTACTTTTAATTTGAAACCAGATGATTTTCCAGGTAGGAGGGCTCAGGCCTTCAGCCATAGGAATAGCTAATTTTACTCCATTTACAAGGATAACATTCCTAGGGTCAACGGTCTGCTTTTGAGGAGATAGCAGCATTTTTTTGTTGCTTGTTGAGAGCTATAAACCACTTAATACTTGATTTGGTATGCTGTAGGCCCAGCATCAAACACAGGTATTCTATGCTTACCGGGCTTTGACTTATACAGTCACTTTTTCTTATGGTTGTCCTGATTGTTATTTTCTGGCAAATCCTTTCTTCCTTTTTGCCTGATAAAATACATAAAATGCATACTGAATCAATACACTTTTTGTACTGTAGTTGCTATTAAAAAAGTGAAGCTATTAAAAAGTGAAGCCATATTCAATAAATATACTTTGTTTTCATTACTGTGCACACTGAAACTAGGACTTCCATGATCAAATTATTTTTAGGTAAAAAAGTAATACATTAATTAATACTTCCTGTGCAGAATTATCAATATTTTAGCTGCACGTATGAAATATCAATTGGCCCGTTAATCTAAACAGATATTATAAATATTAAAATAGTAGTATGATTTTAAATTACACATATGGCAGAACAAATATAAGCAATTGGAAAAAAGATGTCACAAATAATTTTGAATAGTATTAAAATTAATTCTTTTTTAATAGGAATATTGAATGTAAACAAGATTTTAACTCTGCATTTAAGAAAATTTTCAGAATTCAACATTTGAGAAGGTAAAGCTGTAAATGTGATTACAACCGTGATGCTATTTCAAATGCTTAAAATTTAAATACAATCCTGTCATGCTATATATTTTTGAGAAGGATGAAGAAGGAAGCTTTGAAGGAGAGAGATGCATATATTTGCTAAATATGGTGCAGTTTTTACCACCAGAACTAAAGCATGTAGCATTGAGTCAGCGTATGGATCTAGGATTAGGGAAATTTTAAAGTACATTCTGGGACATACTGATAGGAGGTTTTTCTTCTTATTTGAAAAATAAATCTGTACTCTGCAAAGCCATTTTTAACACAATGAAAGTTGTAATATAAAACTGACACAATGAAACGTACAATATTTCATTCTGCACTCTGTACCAGGCTGTTACTTCTGTCTGTTTCTCTACTGCAGCATGTGCCTTCATGGCTGGGTGTACACAGAAAAGAGCAGTATTTCTGTTCTCCAGAAGACTGTGAGCTCTTTCATAAGATAAATGAGCTTTCAGTGACCAGGATATCCTGCATCCACAGCTCCAGTGGGTATTTAAAAATTAGGCTGGTTGCAGGGCACAAATAGATTTTAATGCGCGCATTGCAGGATCAAACAGGATTCTGTTGCTGAACTAGTACACCACTGCACTATCAAAGCTGTTAGCCCACAGTATCTTGGTTTTCCTTCTCAGTAGCACGTAAGAAAAAGAAGTCATGTGGTATTTCCATCAGACAGTGCTTGCCAGCATTAGTATGTGCAGACAATGCAGTCTTTGTACTTCTACGAGTCATATAGGGGGGGATATATGACTTTTCAGTGTATAAGGTGCTGATGTCTAATGAAAACTCTGCTGTTATGTTTTTTCTCTCCCAGTTTCAACTGTCAAAAAAATCTGCATTCCGTGGCAGGTGTGCTTTTTTTACTCCTTATTTGATTAAGGAGTGTCTGTGACTTATCTATCTTTAAAAGCAACGAATTATGATCATAATACAACAGTTCTGTAACATTCCATAATTCCTAGTGTAAATTATTTATTAATGGATGACTGTAATTGTATGTTTCTCCCCCCTCCCCCCACTCGTTTTCATAACTTTGTAAGAACATGATATTTGTGACAAAACAAATACAGCATGAATCCATATCTGCACAGATAAGTTGGGCAGTCTTGCTCTACTTTAAGGCAAAAACTGTTCAGTCATTAAATTAATGACCTGGGATCAAATTAGAATCTCTTAGCAACAATATTCAGGATAATAATAATTTTTAAAGTATCATTTCTAATTACAACCTCCCTGTACAGTATTAAAACCAATTTCAGAAATGAACAAGAACTATCAGCAGCATGTACCATAAATGGATGAACCTGATTCTGACAGGTGCTGAGCAGTGAACCCTGACCAGGCTTTAGAACACCACTGATTTGGGACGCCAACAGGGAATCAGCATCTCTCAGTATCAGGCACAGTACCATTAACTGCATGGTGACATTTAATGGGATGCCAGCTATACAGGTACATCAAGCAGTGCTTACACTATTATTAAAAAAAGAGAAAAGAATGTTATCAAAAATAATACCTGGTTCACAATTAATACTATGAGTAGGCACTACTGGATTAATGGCAAAGGGTAATAGACCCAATCCAGAACCTGGCAGAATCATTAGGAATATTAAGTTTCTTGTGAAACAAAAACATCTTTATTTAAATGACATTTTATTAATTCTTACACTGCCAACTGCAATTTTCTTTTAGCAAAAAACAATGAGATTTCCTGTTAGTCTACCAAATTTAGAAACTTTGCAGCTGCTTCAAGTGTTTCTAAAGATGGCTTAAACTGTATTTCCCCTCTGGTTAACACAAAAATGGAATGATGCTTCCTTGTAAATCAAACTTTTGTAATGAGTCTCTCTATGGCAAGGTAAGAATTAAATATATGCACTCACTTTGCATGCAGTGAATCAAGCACTTTCAGAAAGATTATTTTGTTCCCATTAAAACCCCAAGCTCTATTTGTAAGTATTCTTTTTAACTGCTTCACCACAGGGCACATGCTTTTAGTTAAAAATTAAAGAAAATAAAATTAAGATAACATATAATTGCATTAATTATATCTGGGGTTTTAGCAGCCACCTCAGCAAGTATTTCTGAAGTATAACAATGCCTTTCCTGAGGCCACAGAATATGGCCAAAACTATAAATCTTCCTGATCAACAGAAAATCAGTAGCCATTAATTCTTTACACTTAAATCCAACCTAATTTGGGAGGAGGATATTTAAATATTTTTAAATGTAGCTTATCTCATTAAAGAAACAATAATGATTAATAAGATTTTAGTACAGTTCTGGTGTGTTATTCTTCTGTGCTGATTCTCATTCAAACAAAAACATATTGTATTAAAATAACTTTTATTTTCTAGGGTTTGGATACAACAGAAAAACAATAATTGCAGTTCACTTTCAAAGCTTTGCATAACTTGGAAACTTGAGTATTATGTTTTTGGTAAATATTGATATTTCCTCATATCACAAATTATTTACAATTCATTTCACTTCTGAATTATATTTAATAACTGTGGTTATTAATATTATTATGTATGGTTATAAGTCTGTGACTTCCTATGCAATATTATTAAATAAAGCTTTGTCTAAAAAATACCAAAGACTAATCTCCTTTTATATTTTAACTCCAATGTTGAACACAAGAAAGGACAAAAATGAAGGGGAGGGTTTCCTGTGGCATTCCACAGATTTTTGCTCTGCACAATTAGTTTTACACAGCAGTGTTTTATTTTTATGTACACATAATTAAATATCTCGATAGTAAAAACTTTTCTTGTCAAAACTGCAAAGAAAATTAAAATCTTTTCATTATTCTAATTGAGATAACTTTTGATCTTCCACAGGTTATATTTGGAGAGATCTAGTTATACTCCAGAACAATAAAGTTAAAGATCACCATGTCAGCAGCCAAGTGAAGCAAAACATTTTAATAGGAGTAGTTAGGTAACTATAACAATTTTATGTGATTTATGGGGGGACTGCATGCTTTTTTCTTCTTTGTGTCCCAGCAAGTGAGGCTAAAAACAAACCCTCTAAAACCAAAGCCAAACTAAACACATATTGCAGCCTTTCTCACTTACAGGTCTTGCAGCAGCCATCATTATACATCTGCACAATTCCTCCATTCTAGGAAAATAAAAAGAGAATATAGCAAAAACCAGTGGCCAATACAAAGGTGAATTTTATCTCAATACATTCCATGTTTAAAAGACGTCCAACTAATAAAAAGTAGCATCACTGAAATCAAGAGAATTACAGAGAGATGTATGAGCTGGAGGCTTGGTTCACAAATTGTTTATAGCCTCTGACACTGTAAATGAACTCATTGCTGCACATCTGATCTGAGCTAGTGTCTTTGACTAAGCCAATGAGTTTCTATAAGCATCTTTTTATAACATCCACTAATATCTATTTCCCCACACCAAAATTTATTAGAACAGTTCAATAAACTCAGGTGTGCAACTTTGCTGATGACATAAAAGGATTTCCAGGAATATGATAAGGAAAAAATTAATACCTAATAAGTAGCTTTTTACAATATTAAATATATATATGTATGTATACACACTTTTGAAAGAGAACATTAACTGCAGAATTTCAGAACCATTGATGTGCTCAATTCTTTTCCTGTTATATTCTTTGTTTTTTTTGCTGAAGATGCCTGTTAGCTAAAAGAAAGTGAAGAAAATGTCCTTCTGAGATTAAAAGGGAGCAGGAGAGGGAGAAAGAAAGAGGCACTGTCAGGATCTGACAGAATGGGAACAAGCAAGAAACAGGCACCCACAATTTTAGTGCATAGCCCAGAACCACATATCAAACAGACAACTTAAAGTATACAGCACTCTTATGGTAACAACAGGCTAAAGACATCATTAAGCTTCAGTCTTTTTATGCTAGAATGCGTTTTTTATTTCATTGCAAGAAAAATATTGAAGAAGCTGCTCAAGAACTTCTTAAATGACCACTTAAACTCAGCCTCTTAAATCCATATTCCTAAATTGTCCTAAGTTGCCTGACAGAAGAGTTTTCTCCTTATCTACTGGTTCAAGTCTATACTCAGCATCTCTGAAAAACAGGTCAGAATGATTCAGAAAATTAATTTTAGGGCTCCATTCTTTAAAATCTTAATGATTATTACTAAGGAAAGATCCTAATAGATGGTGACAAAAGGGTTCCAAGGAAGAAACTGGAGCATAAAGTCAAAGTAGAACAGACATTAATTTTAGATAGAATGCCTTCTTCAGGATTGCAAGAAAAAAGGACTCTTAAACAAATGGAGTGGATAAATAGGACTGTGCTAAATTTATAATCTGTAGTCAAGGCAGCAGTGCTACTACCATCTCTCATATATTTCTACATGAATATTTCTACATGTATATTTCTTTTATTATTATTTGTAGCTTACATTAAATATATGGTGTACTGCAAGCACAAGAATTATAAGAAATGTGAAGCTAGAGAAATACTAAATTAGAAATTAAATTGCAAAAAATATGTTATACAACATTTAGTTAAAGAGATAATAAAGTTTATGTACACTCTGTCATCTTTCTAATCTTTGCATAACTGGAGGAATTTTTAGTATTGCCCTCTTTTATATGCAGCATTTCTGAATTGCTTGATCCAATTTATTTAGTGTATATGTGCTATGAACTGGGCAAAGTGTTATTCTAAACTAAAGTAAGCCATAGTGATTAGAACTTTGTATAGTGATATATCAAGTATAATTCCAATTCCACAGTAATTTAAAAGCAGTCATCATTAGAACCCAAGCAAACTGTTATACTCTTCACAGGTATTCTGTCAGTCAAAACAAGACTGTAAATTGTTCGCTTACATGTTTTTACTTACCACTTTTTTAATTTAAAGAAAGTGTATGAAGTATGTGTGCATTGTCAAGGTTCAGTCACTAATAACTGACTCCAGGTCAGTTATTGTCACTTACCTCAACCAAAGTACAAACCTTTGTACACTCGGTGTCATTAAAAGGGGGGCAGACAACACTTGATCCCAGTATGACAGCCCCTACAGGAGTCTTTGCACACTTGTAGTTAGTGCAGTTGGAGGTCCAGGTGCTGCCTTCCTGAATGTATACATCAAGACCATTGTCAGAAAATACAAAACATTTTGGCTTTATCTTCAACCCCAAATATCTATGAAAGTGGTCCCCTCATGCTGTAGTACATACTGGAGTGAAAAACTTGTTGCAGACCACCTCCAGGTGGCAAAGACCATCCTCTAACTANNNCACAGTTCTACTCTCCAGCACACGGTCCAGCATTGGTGTACTAGTGCAGACTAAAAGGACACTGTGCCAGAAAAAAAGCCTGATAGTTTGTTTTGCTCTAAAAGCAATGAGAAGCATGAACCAAGTCATGATCACATCTAGATTTCCTTGTATGAATGCTGGAAACAAGATATGAGGATCCTAAACCCCAGTGCTTCAGTTTGTATGCTTCCTTCTTGTAGAAACCAGAATGAGGAGTGGCCCTGGGAAGAGGGGAACATAGGAATCCTGATGCAGACTTAGAAGTTCCCAATGCATCTAGATCACCTTATATGACTTAGAGTTACAATTTCAACCCTACCCTGCACTTAAAACATATCCAGCCTGAAGTAAATTATGATATTTATGTATCTTTGCAGAAAATCTTACACCAAATAAAATTAAACAAGGTATTCAACTAGTGTGAAATGGCAGGTCTTTAAAGAAACACACTTTTTTCCCCATCATATACTATAAAAAGTCCCTGAGTGTGTAACCAGCAGAAAGGAGGTATGAAGCAAGATTCACAGCATGAGTTAACTAAGAAGTGACTGTCAGACACCTGTTTATTGTATCATTATAGTTACTTCCTATCTCTGTCCAGAGTCACTTACCTCATACATGATTAGTGTTCCATTCTCAGTATGAAAAGAGCAGGACATGTCTTGACAGGTACCACAACAAGTATAGTGACTGGAGGAAGGAATGTATATTTGATGCTGGAAAGAAAGGAAAACACCAAAAAAAAGGGGGGGAAAGTGTTTTGTAAACATATGCTGCTAGAAATTACCGTTCAAAAGAATCCTGGAGACTCCAGATACACATAATTGTTAAGTTCTCAAATTCTTACTTAGCAAACAGGACTAGCAAAGTCTTCACTTGTGACTTATCGTTATGGTGTAGTTGAGCTCACAAATTGCATCATTCCTGTATTTTAGGAATACTCACAGCTTCACACTGCTGGGAACAGTTCACCATTGTAAAATGCATTGCATTGTATCCTGTGCTCTGATCTTTTTCTTGTAAGCACTGTACAGTGTAACAAAGGTCTCCATCCAAGAACTGAATCACTGACTGTCCAGGATTCAGTACTGTGACCTCTTGGAAGATGCACACATCATCCTTCTCTAACACCAAAAGAAATAAATGTTACCAGAAGGGGAAAAAAAATTCATCAAGCAAATCAACAGAATCATTGTGGACACAAGTGGAGGGCAAAGTCCTATGGTCTGCAAAAGTATTCTGACTTTTAGACTTGATTGGTTTGTGGTTTATTTATCAGATGGAGGGGTGAAGGGGTAGAGGGATGGAGAGGGAAGGGGAGAGGGAGAGGTGTAATTCAGCTTAAGAAAATGCTTCAAAATGCAAGACTGTCTAAAGTTGATAGTGTTCCTACTATGGAAATTAAAAATAAAAAATTAAAAAAGAAAAGTGTTGGTCCTATTTTTAAGGAGTTCTAATATATACCATTGGACTAATACGCTATATGAATCATTCTGCACATCACAAAATGTAGCTTTCCTGTCCGTTAACATAGCACATCTACAATTACCTGTGGGACAGTAATATCCTCAGATGTATTGTAAATGTGTGCTTTGCTCCCAGAGGCAGTTTAGCAGGGGCTGCAGTCAGGATTGCAGCGGGCAGCAAGCACCCCCATGCACAGCACAGCTGAAATCTAGTCTACACAGGGTAGCTGAGTGAGGGAAGGAGCAGAGGTCTGATCTTAAGGCAGGGTATCTACCCTTGTGCTGGTTGGACAGGTCTGTTGCTCTGCTGTTAGATATCTCATTAGTGCTCGATATTAAACTAGCAGCACTCACACTGCTCACGCTCAGCTAGGGTTCACAATCTGCACCCTATCTGCCTCCCACAAGAGAGACCATGCCTGACTCTGAAAGCAAGGGCAGTTTTATGACACTACTACACCCCACCAGAACAGACACAAAATGGATGTATTAGTAGGCAAAGCATGGTGTTCAGAAAAGAGAGTGTACTGGCATAACTAAGTAGACACTCATGAAATCAAGTTAAAAGAGTGTTTACGTTTGAGAAAGTTATTATGGCCCAAGTTCTGCTTTCTTTGCATGAATTTTTTTGCTAAAAACTAAACTAAAACAGCTAAGAATATGAAAAAAGTTACCACAAATGTAGTGAGTGCATCCACAAGCACTGGAAAAATTACTATCTATTTTTTTAACTTCTCACTGAGGATAAAAAGATAAGAGTTTGCAAAATATGGACAATTAAGTGTAGTGCAAAACAGACATCTTTTTCTTTAAAAATATAAAATACTAGTTTCATCACTTCCGTCCCTGCTTTTATAAAAAAGAAAAATTTCAATGTACTTAAGAAACAGTAGCACATTCAGAGTTACTAGATGTACTTATCGCTTTAAACAGGAGCAAAGAGAATGAATTTGAATAGCAGTCACTGAAGAGCAATTTTTCCTAGATACAAAGTTGTGTCAGTAATAAACATAGCAGCAACAGACTACCTTCTATGAATTTTCTTCCAAAAGCTAGGTAATAGCTATACAAATTTGCAACTTCTGTTTAGACTTTACATTATTCAGCCTTCACATAAGGGAAAAGAGAAGGTCAAGCGACAAGCATTTGATAGGGAAAATATCTCCATCACTGCAGTAATAATGGAAATTTGAACATTCACTCATAATTATTTTCCAGATCACAGTCTCTGCTATGAGAAGGTATGTGAGGAGCAAAATATTTATGGCTTCTCATAACAGCTAAATTCAGTGATGTTAAATCATTTTAATCAAAAGCATATAGGATTAACAAAATAACATATTTCTTCAGATTATATATATGATCACAAAACTTATTCCTCATTAATTATTAAAAATAATGGGATTATTTCCATGGAAAACCTTCCCAGAATATTTCAAGTCAACATTGAACAGAATAATACTGCAATTGCTTTTCTTCTTTCGACATCTTATAACACACAAGACGAAATTTCTCCAAGGAATAGTTGACAATACTGTGCAGACACTTGGAGTTACATGCCTCTCCCTGTTCAGCCTCGACACCCTTTGAAACTAATTGAAACCAGGAATGGAAAGGGAGGAGTAAGAGGATTGAACATCATTAATAAAATTATCTAAAGGACAGTGCTTACCAATTTACAGGTCAGCATAGTAGCGTTTTCACAGCTACATTCTGAAAAGAAAACAAGAAAACCATGGTAGTGAGTTATCTACTTGTTAGCTTTTGTTACCAGCAATGACTAAGGAATAAAGCAATGATTACCACAGTGCCATTCTGGACAACACTGCCCAGGTATTTTTTCCTTCACAAGTGTCATTTCATCGGTGCAATTCATCGGAGGTTCAGAACAAAGATTTTCATCACAAACTGAAGAGGACAGGGAGAGAAGGAACATATGAGACACACATTTACTCAAATTTCCTTTGAATTTTCTGGCTTATATTTCTCTTGATGAACTATTTTAATAACCTCTTAACTATTTTTTAGTGTGTTTCTTAAGCATCTGAATTATATTTGGAACTTAAAAAATAAACAAAGATTTTAAAAAATAAACAAAGATTTTAAAAAATGCTTTTAGTTGCCTTAAAACATGTTGAAATTTTCAGAAAACTTCACACAGGAATCATTTAATATTCCTCTTACTTCAGAATCACTCAAGCTGGTAACTAGTACCAGCTACAAATGTGCTGTAAAGCACACTTCTGTAAAAGATAACAGGAGCAACTGCCCTCCTAGGACAACTCCAGTAAGAAAACACCTGCCTGCCTTCTCAGAGGTGGCTTACTGGGACTCTGAAAGATGACCACATACTAAGATCTAACTTTCAACCTGCCGGAATTTGGCAAAAACAGTGCCAAAGGCCCTTTGCAGAAACTTTAACATGGGTGCAAGTGCAAGGAAAAGGAAAGGACCAAAATATGGAACCAGCAAAAGTAAAAATTACTAAGCTCCAGACTTGCTGGAAGACTACTTAATTAATTGAAATTATTCAAAGACTCCAACAGGACAAGAGTTAATCTAAATCAAGCAGTTACACATGTAGACATTACTTAAGAACATACAGAACAATTCCTGTGGTATTATGAGGCTACCAAAGACCACATTAAACTGCAAATATTTTTCTTCTGACTGCTTCGTTTTTGAATAGTACCCAGCCGTGTTTGAAACCCTCGGCCTATTGCTTCCTCTAAAACCTAAAACTGCAAAGAAACTGCCTAAACACTGATGAATGGTACAACAGAGGAGCAACAATATGGAAATTGTTTTATAGCAGGTGAACAGGTGTTTTATAGTATGTGAACAACTGTATATTCATACTCCAAGGATGGGATTCAGTTCCACATAAATATATCATTACTTAGATCACCCTGAAAGTACCTATATTCTCTCTGGTGAGCTAAATAACCTCTCCAGACTCCACTGACTGGGTTGGTTAGACCACCACTGAGTATACCAAGAAATTTGAACCCACCTCTATACAAACACCCTAATTTAGATCTCTTAGTCTCTCTTGCAGCCCACCCTAAATGCTGAATTTCCACACTCAGAATCTGTCATATTTACTAAATTTGGTAACATAATGAATTGATACACAATTGTACTCACCGCAGTAGTAATGAGGACAACAGTAATGTATGGTATTAAGGTCTACAGTGAGAATTTCCCCCTCATTACACAAGGGAACAGGCTCAATACAGGATTCACAAACTAAATTTTTAAAAAAAGCAGACAAAGTTTTCAATACTAAAATGTTAGCACATGTGACTTCCATATAATAAGCTATATAACAAGTTATATCATGTTTGTTACTTGCATAAGAGAGCTTTTATGAATTGACATTCAAACATAAAACCATAACAAAGTTCAACTAGTATGCTCAAAATTGTGTTTGAAATAAAAGATCCCAAAACTGAAGAACAACTTATGCTCTACCCAGCCTGACCTGTGTGAAATCCCACTGACCTCTACATGAATTCCTGACTTAAGCGATTAGGTTTAGAACTATAGACTGGTTTTGTAACTACTTCACTATTCCTTAGTTGATCATAAAAATATTAGAGGATTCTTACCACAGAGATAAGAGAAACAACAGGGATCTTCCTGTTTTGCTTCCACAATAAATTGATCTTCTCTGCAGTCCAGCTGGGAAGCATTGAAACAAGCTGAAGGATCACATTCTGCAGGATGTGAAATAAACACTATTCTAAAAACAGCCACAGAAATAATACTAAAAAGATAGATAAAAGATATTCTTCATCTACCGCAAATTACATGTAAGTCAAAAGTGACAAAAACCACAAACACAAGAAAATACTGGCATGTGGAAAAAAAAAATGTCATTGCCTAATGCTATTTACAGTGTCGCACTCCGTTAACAATTAAAACAACTTGTAAGGCAGGTTTTCTTACCACACATAATACAAGTGTGGAAAATGTCCCAGAAACTGTATGTTTGTATTTCCCTTACCACATCGGTATTGTGGACAGCAGGACAGAGGGTGGTAACCTGTTGCTAATTTTTCACTGGGTTTGCATGTTGGAATAATGGTGTCACACAATGACATGTTACATTCTGTGGGATAAAAAAAAAAAACCAATCAATTTTGACACATTTGGACAGATATGACTGCAAGTTCTATATCTCAAGA
>JBCJKH010019462.1:0-10024 GCA_039877255.1 Loriculus beryllinus
GCACACCCCGCCTGAGGCACCCCACCCTAACTGCTCACACCAACAGCTCTCCTCACCCCCCCGTGTTCCTCCCTCGAGCACCCACCGTGGAACTGGAACCGCGCCACCGGCAGCCACGGGTCCCGCCGTGCGGCGGCGCTGCCGAAGCCGCCCCGCAGCGTCTTGCCGCCGGTGCCCCACCAGCGGGCGGCGCACAGGAGCCACAGCAGCCGCCACCGCATCCTCGGGATCTGCCGCCGGGGACCGTCCGCAACCCCAGCTCTCACCCCTGCCTCCCGCCACGGGCTACAAGCGGCCACGGGACAGCCGAGCGGGAGGCGAACGAGAGCCAATGGGAGCCGCCCACCCTACGCCCCTCCCCGACTACGACGTGTCCGTTGTTGGGTTCGGCCGTAAGTTGAGACCCAGCGTCGTAAAATGCGACAATCGCCACTAAAGGCGGAAGTAAAGCCTTGTTCTTTTCGTGCCGCTCGGTTCAGAGACGGCGAGTTCTGCTGTTCGGACGCGGGGGGAGAGAGGAAGGCGCTTTTACATGGAGGTTCTTGCTGCAGCTCTGCCTGTGAAACCTACGGGAGACCGGCGACTTCGGTCCTCTTGGCGCACGCGCAGTCGAGGGACCGTGACGCATGGCAGTGTGCGTGGGATGAGGGCTGTTGCCGTAAAGCGCGGACGATGTCGGAGCCGTCTGTGTTCGAGAAGCGGTTGCTGGTGACTGGTGGCGCGGGTTTCATGTGAGTGGCAATCGCGGTGCCCTGAGTTCCGCCTCGGTGCGGATTGGTGCCGCACTCTCTCGTGGTTTGGATGGGATCAGGCCGGGGTGGAAGGGGTTCCGCGGGGCTGCCTCCCTTGGGCCTCTCCAGGCCGGTTCCGCTTTTGTTCAGACTCGGGCCGCGTTCGCTCAGGCTCGGACTGCTGGGAGCACATCGGTTTCTGCGCTACCGGGTTTGCCTTAGCGGCTGTCTCGCCTGTGTCATCAGTTGTCTGGGGATGTCCTGCGCCCGCTGCCGATGGGAGTCGGTGCTCAGCCCCAGCCGTGGTGGGGTAGCGGGTGGCAGGACTTTCAGTCAGCTGCTGTGTTTAACCTCCACTGTCTAGTGCCGTGGGTTCTGCTGGAGGAAAAGACAATTCAAATCCGTATTAAGCTTGAGCCCGTCAGCGTGCTCAGAGCCTGAAACTGCGAGAGGAGTAGATCAATCTGTACCTCCCCTCCTCCTCCCCACCCCAGCTTGGGAGGCTGGAGATGATGTGAGTGAGCCCTGCTAAACGTGAACGCGCAGGGTGAGCTTCTTGTATACGCGACTGTACCAGAGAAAAATGCCACCTTGCAGCCGGGAAATCGTTGCTTCTTACACCTAGCAGTTGTGACAGAGGGTTGAGTGTTGAGAGTCAATATCGTGGGTTAAGAGATTTGACTGTTTAGTTCTCCCTAATTTATAAAATTAATGGTGTAAAGGTATTTTAGATTGGCAATTGAATGTAGCATGGAACAGCCTGGTTGGAATTGGTTTTGGTAGAATTTTTTTGGGGGGAGGGGTGTGGGGTGGGGGAGTGGGTGCTGTGAGCATTGCTGCTCTCTTTTGTTATAGCATGGACTTTAAGCTCTTTTTTTAGTTCAACAGTATGCAGTTGTGGGCATTCTCAATAGAATAATGTTGACGTATCTTGAAATATGTTTGTGAATTTCTGTTGCTTGTCTAGAGTACAGCCCCCTCTAAACCCAAGGCTCTTTGATGTTGTTAAACTTACAATTTATCATGTGTCTGTTACCTTAGTGCTATCTATGTCATTGTAAAATGTTTTTTTTCTATTCCACAGTGCTTCACATGTAGTCGTCTCTCTTGTGAAAAACTATCCAAACTATTTGATTATAAATCTAGATAAGGTAATAGCTTGTTTTCTTTATTGGTATGGAAAACTGTTAAATTACTTTTAATGCAATCTATAGCATGATGAAATTTATGTGGGTTATAATTCTTTATTATTTTTATCTATTTGTTCCTATTAAAAAAATCAGCTACTGTTCATGTTCCCGTCACAAAGAATTAGTTAAAAAAAAAAGAGACTTTTTTTTGAGTTCTGGACTTAAGTTTAATTTTTTTTTCAGTTAAGGTATATTTCAGAATTTTGTATTTTTAAAACTTCATTATGTCTGCTTGCAAAATAGCTTTCTCTATTGTAAATTTTGTTCTCAATCTTACTAGTGGTTAGGTGGAATTTGCGTTAGCTTATTTTCATGAAGCTCACTTAGTGAGATTGTGTGTGTGTTTCTGTTTAGCTCAACTACTGTGCAAGCTTGAAGAACCTTGAAGCTATCTCTGGGAAGGAAAACTACAAGTTCATCCAGGTAATAAAGACTTCCTTTCCAGGAAATTTAACTTTGTACTGATTTTTATATCTTTGTATCAAGGTAATGTCTCCAGGTCTCCCCAGACTAGAAGCCACTGTTTCTATTTATAGTCAAGTTGAAATTACTTCTACTAATTCTGTCTCTTACATTAAGTAGTCTTTTGGAAATTGATATATTTTACTGTGAAATAAAGGTACAGAATTGGTTAAAGCCTGGTGGTGAATAGGAGTGGTTCTAGGGATGATTGTTTTACTTTTGATAGGTGATATGAACAAGACGGACTCATATTAATCTCCTCCATGCCTCTCTGATGTTCTCTTAGATTTTGCACCTTCAAATGCTGCCGCTTGTCATATTCCATCATGTGCAATGCACTCTTTCTTTTTCTTCTAGTATTAGACATCAGGCTAATTACTTTTGCTGCTGTAGATGCTGTGTAGTTCATAGTTGTTTTGGAGCAGGGTATGCTTTCTGTTTTAAAAATTTTGTCTATAAAATTAGTTTACTGTTTCCACAGTTTTATCTTCAGACATGGGATAGATTTTGATCTATTGTTCAGACAAGTGTTCTGATGGGTGGGTTGGTATGTTGAAGTTCTTCCCCTCTGTGAAAGTTGGTACTAATGCTGATCTCTCTATGTAGCTGGGCTGCCTGAGGTTGCAAGACATGGGAAAAATGTATATAATTTTATTTTCTGAAATAGCAACTCTGTGGCAACTTTGTTGGAGATAGTAACTTTAAATTAAATGTACCTCTTGGATTCAGGCAGGGTGGGGAATTGAATTTGTCCTCACCTATTTGGTGACTCCCATGGCTGTTTCCATGTTGTAAAGCACCTCTTTATCTCTAAGCTGTTGAGATAAAAGTTTCATGAGAAGGAAGGGGATGTCTGCTAAGCAAATGTAGTTTCAGCATGCCCAAACTGGCTTTCTGGTTATTTTTTCCTAATGTTTTTGATGGTTTCCAGTATGTGATATCAAATGTATGAATGCTTTAGAAAGGCCTTGTTACCTGGTTATATATTAATATTTAATTGCTGGGGGATAGCATGGACTTCTAGAAGGCACCCTATGAATAGATCCCTGTGTGAAATGGGGAATAGCAGCAAGGAATGATGTAGCTATGCTGCTTCTGAACTTGGGTAGGAATATATTATCACAAAAATTACATCAGTATAATTATAATAGTATAAACTGGTTTTTAGCAAAGGTTGATCAGAGCTTAATATGCAGCTGTGATGCAGCCATGCAGCCAAAGAGTTTACACTGATAGGAAAAAATGTTCTGGAAAAATAATATCTCATAGGCAAGCCCTACAGTTAGAACTGTAACACTATTGTTGGCTTTAGAAGAGAGCAGGAAGGATAAATGCTGTAGTGGTGCTGTGGAAAAGAGGCCTGTTTTGGAAGACAGAGAAGTAAAAGCTTACAAAACTTGCTTAAGGGACTGTATGTAAGATTCAGTTTTATCACAGTTTCTGTGGTTGCTCAGCACAAGGTGTATGGAGTTTGAATTTCATTTAAAAAAAGAAAGTCAATGTATGAGCCTGAAATGTATTTATTGGAGTGTTTCAGATCTGTTCAGGGATGAGAAACAGGAAAATGAGTTCATCTTCCTTCCATGTCTGGCATCTGAGGCTGTTGTTCAGAATTGTTGCTTGAGAACTTCTTAAAACATGGAATCATAGAATAGTTAGGGTTGGAAGGGACCTTAAGATCATCTGGTTCCAACCCCCTATGTGCTTTTGAACTGTTAATTGCCTTGTTATTGAAAATACAAGTCTTTGTCCCCAGACATCTGTTCTTTGGTACTCTCTTGTTTAAACATATTGAATCAACAGATAAATACAAAAAATTGTTTCCTAGCTTGTGTTTACCTTCAAGAGCTGCTGGTTTTAACGTGTCAAACTACAGAATGGTTTGTGTGTTGATGCCTGACTTTTCTCTAACTTTATCTGTTAAAAAAAAAAAATAATTACCAGAACAAAAACCAAAATGCAAAATCCTTTCAAGACATCCAACCATGTGTTTTGACTGAAGTGTAAATCCAGTTCACCTTTCATAATGCCGCTAGATGTCACTGTCCGTTAGCCAGACTCCTACTTGGTGAGGGAACTTGTTCCAATCTCAGCGTTCAAACTAAACGCTATGCTTACGTTGTGTATGTTTTGGAGGCAGTGCTGTTTCTAATGTTTAATAGTAATGAAAGTTCTGAAATAAGTTTAATAGAGGCTGTTGCTCAAAATGTGTGACATTTATTCAAGACATGAGACAAATTTCCCAAAACTCAGTTGGTAGTAAGCTGTGCTTTCTTTGTAATGGTTTGTTATGTGGTGCTTGATACAAATGAGAGCTTACTATTTTCTATCAAAAGTAACTTGTTCTTTTTTTCCTGTTTAGGGAGATATTTGTGAACCTGATTTTATAAAACAGCTCTTCAAAACTGAGAAAATAGATATAGTCCTTCATTTTGCAGCTCAAACACATGTAGGTGAGCATTGTTGCATTTTTTGGTATTATTTTGCATAAGTTTGTTTGTTTGAAATGCAGACTGGTATCTTTTCCCTTGCAGAAAACAAGGATTCAGTTTGTAGAGACAAACTACATGATTCAGTGTCTGGTGGCCTTTTTAACTTCAAGGGATTTACAGCCTTGATTTAAAAGTGCTTCATCAGACTGTTGTCTGATTTCATTGTGCATAAATGGTGGTACCCTTTTTTTTGCATTGCATTTTTAAATTCCATCTAAACATACACATAATTGGCAGTGTAGCCATAAAGACAATGGGAAAAGAGTTTGTATGCATTCTTGAGTTTTTACTTGGTTGGCTTCAACCTTGCACGAAAAAACACAGCAGAAGATGAAGGATTAGGCATCGTTCCCTTCAGAGTCCTGCCTGGATTCTAAAAGGGAGAGCATGGGTTACACTTAAAATGCCTTTTACCATGAGCAGAAATACTTGAAAAATTCTCCAGGAAAATACTTCTGAAAATTGTCAGATTGATATGCACAAAGTCATTAGGTCAGTGAGACAATTCTAAGAATTAAAACAGTTGTTAGTTAATTACCAGTAATAGGTATATATATTACTGGTATGTGTGTATATATATATATATGTATATATATAAAATAATTTTTATATATATATATGTATATATATATATACTGGTATATATACTTATTACTGCATCTTGCTGATGTCTTTGAATGATACTTTTCTTTCTGAGCTCTGCCCTTCCTAATGCCAAGGGGAAGTAGTTATGTTGCCACTAAAATTTAGATAATGCTATTTCAAATGGAACTGTCCATAGTCAACAAGCTTTTGCTCCCAATTCAGGTCTCTTGTTGAGAGCAAGGATTTTGTCTGTAAGTGTAGAGAGTATCTTTAATAATGACCTTGCTATCTGACAGTCAAAGAAAGCATTAGTGGTAAAATCCCAGTCTACATTGCAACCTCTAATATTATGGTTCAGTAGGAAGCCATATCTTGCCTAAATTTAATCAGAATTGTCTGATATTTTTAATGTAGATCTTTCATTTTGGCATGCCCTGGAGTTCGCCTATGTGAATGTTTATGGCACTAATGTGCTGGTTGCTGCTGCACATGAAGCCAATGTGGAGAAGTTTGTCTATGTTAGTACAGATGAAGTATATGGAGGTAGCATTGATGAGGTGAGTTTGGAAGTGTGTGAGGGTTTTTCTAGCTTTACTTGCTTTCAGTAGTGAAAACAAAGTTGTCTTAACTTTCCCTGGCCTCTGTCAATGTACGTCTTTTGAGCTATTCCTGGTAACACTGGAACTTGTAAACAAGCATTGGTTGTTCCTAGAAAGCCAAGTATCAAAACTGTCCTGAATTCTTTTGTAGCATGTTCTGTATTGAATATGTATTACCTAAAGCAATGAGTTCGGGGTCATTAATGACATCTGAATGCTCCTCAGAGATACTATCAAATGAATGTATTGCTCAAATTTTGCCTTGAAGTCATGAGACTTCAAGCAACATGCACAGTATATTTTGGTTTTGGTTTTTCTTTTAAATTTATTTTTTTCCTGCTCCACCTTGACTGTGAACTGGACAGGCAGGGAACTGGTTTTGTATGCTAGCCAAAATACTAACAGAACTATAGGTGCTGACAATTTAAACAGGAAATGGTTCCTGGATTACTGGAAGAGATATGCAGATATTTTGTGTCCATAGAGCAACATATTTTTGATACTTGACAGTTTATGCCTGATGTTAATTCAGGAAATACAATTTAACTCAATAAAGACAATTATGCGTAGCTGTCTTTCTAAAGGCATAAGTAACAGTCACAGAGTCTTGTGCCATAGTCTGTGGAAATATTAATGTGTTTCAGAAAAGCTCTGTGCACTTCCTTACTGTTGAAATGTCTTTATCAATTCCTACAACACCATTTCAATCTATAGACACTTACGATACCCATGGCTGTTGTTTTCCTGCATGCAAACCAGTGGTTTGGCTGAGAACTTCAAGTGAACTTTTTCTACCCCTGGGCCTTGAAAAGAATGCTTCCATTTATTCTGGGTTTTGTTCTCTTTGTAGGTCATCGTAGAATTTCTTGAAGAGTTTTTCTTAGGGGGGGGGAGGGAGGTCAAAAAATAAATTGGGGTTAATTCACTGTTCTTCTCTGACCTTTGCCTCCGAAATGAGGCTTAATCACATGTTAAGGCAACTGTTATGAATTGAGCTTTGGACAGTGAAGCATCCATCCTTCCTTTGGTTCATTATTGTGTCTGGGTTTAGTTTGTTTCTTTGTCCCTCTCCCTCCTTTCACCCCCAGCCCAAATGAGAAGTAGATAAAAGTGGCAGGATAGCTGTGAAGCTAACTTCTGCAATATGTCAGAATTGTTAATGCCTTGCTTTGGAGGGCTTTTGTTTGCAATTCTGTTTTTCTTATAGAAATAAACTTTACAGAAAAGGGAAAATAGACCTCTCTTATTTAGGACTGAAAGGTCAGTTAGGTAGTGCTAGTACAACAGCGCTTTGAAGCAATATGAGCCTAAAAAGTATTCAACCTACCTGTGTCAACATGGATTATTTTACAAGATAAAGATTGGAGGGCCTGCTACTGTCAGGTTCTCTGCTATAAGAACATTACTGCTAGTATGCTGGCTGCCTCCTGTATTTGATAAGTAGACTATCTTTTGTTATTGGTCTTCTGCTGTAAGTGGAAGGGTGACTTTCTCAGACTGGTGTGCTTGGTTATTTAGGGATTTTTGTTTCCATTGCAACTGCAGCTTTTGTAAATGTTTTAAGATTTATCTGGGTGAAAGAAATGAAGTAATGCAAATTTTCCTTTTTCATTTTAGGAATTTGATGAATCCTCACCAAAACGTCCAACAAATCCCTATGCCTCCTCTAAAGCAGCTGCAGAATGTTTTGTTCAGTCTTACTGGGAAAGGTACCAGGTAAGTTGATGCAACCTTCAAAAACTTTAAAACCTGTCCTTAATTGCCATGTCTTTCCTGATAGTTATTCTTCTTGTTTGGATGTGTTAGGGGATAGCTACCGCTTACTGATTGGAGATACATTGCAAGACAGTGGGGAGAGGTCAAATATTTTTATATTTTTGCAAATCTGAACTCTGATGTCTCAGAATGTTCTGGATAAAACAGTAAACAAAGAGAAAGTTAGCAATTGAAGGAACAGTGTTAAGATTGAAGAAAAGTTTGTAGAAAAGTAGAATATGTAATATTTAAGTTGTTTTAAGACTGGTCTCATAGTGAAAGCAAAAAGGGTTGGGGGAGAAGGGAACAAGAACCCCCTATTATTCAGATTCATTTAAGCAAAAATATTTAACATTTTTAATACTTCAGTCTTCTGTTCTTGACATGCCCTTCTGCAAAGCTTTTTGACGTAATTTACTTGAATAAGATATTAATGACTGAAACATTTTCTTGGAATGGGTAGTAGTAAGACAGTCTCCAGAGGACTATGTATATCTAGAGGACTGAGATTGTAAATATTTGTCACCTGCAATGATTCTAACCAACTGAGAAGGTTGGAGGCCCTTGCTTATTTGGTGGATAGCTTAATTCATTAATGTTTGTAAGGCTGTAAAGCACTGTGGATGTGTCAGTTTATTACTGATCAGCAAGAGGCCTACAGATTTTTACTGGTGTATATTTTCTTAGGTAATTGTATGCATGTTTCTTGCTTTTCAGTTCCCAGTTGTTATCACACGGAGCAGTAATGTCTATGGACCACATCAGTATCCAGAAAAAGTAAGTTACATCTATGCTTTTCTCTGAGCTTCAGTATACTGTAATTCAGGGTTAGTGTTGCTAGTTTTTTCTTATGAGAATGGATTGATTTTTGAAAAAAGCAGTGTCCTGCAAGTATATATGTCTACACTTAGCTGTGATGATATATTTTGGTCTCACACTGATGTGTCTTAACTATCAACATAATGAATACACCTTGCTTTGCAGTAAAGCATCAGAGATTGTAGTTATTGACATGAGTTTTACTACAATGACTTTGTTTTGTAACTTCTTTATATTTCAAAGGATATTTAACTGCCCTATGTCTGTCAGGGTTCCCCTACAAATTACAATTAGCTCCCATGTCATGCTGTAACAAAGCATGTTTAATAACTGAGGTAAGTGCTTCAAAATAAATTGAGAGCAGTATGCCCAACATACTGATGTTCCAGCCTGTACAGAAAATTGGTAAGATGAAGCAATAGCAATCAGCTGTGAGGTGAGCAGCTTTGCAAAGTGACTTGTTCTTTGCATGTACCTTGCAGTGTAACTATTTAAAATGGTTATTGGTGAGAGGGAGTTGCCTTTTTAAGCAATACTGCTATGCTAGTGAATGGAAATACACTGACAAAATGATATACATTGAATACAGTGACAAAATGCATACTCTTAGGAGTTCAGAGCTTGTGCGAAACGTAGCTGTATTTTGCAGTTCTAGTGAGGTATTTCTTAAAATTTGAAATCCTTTTTTGTGTGCTGGGTTGGGTGTTTGCCTTTTTTTTTTAATATATATTTGCATATTTCTTTTTCCCTCTGTTATTTATTGCAGGTAGGTAAGCAATGGTTTTAAGAATGTTTTTCACTGATGTGTGGCTTGGGCATTGTCTGTTTACAGGTTGCATGATGTTGGAAGTTATTCAGGGGATGCATCATTACTTTTGGCCTATATAATTTCTTCCTCAAATATCCACTTCTAGTTACTGCTGGGAAGTTACTAGGCTGGATGGATCTTTAGTTTTATTGAGTATGTCAGCTCCTGTGTTTAGGGTAGTAAATTAACAAAATTAAAATAATTGGAGTAGCTTTCTAATGGCTTCAGTTTACTAACTTTAATAGCAGGACCAACTGTTCTGAATGGATCTAAACTTGTAGCTGAACATAATACTGTAAATATTTATGCTCACCTAGTGGGTATTGCCTGATCTGTGTTTACTTGTCTTGAAATTCTCTTCCAGATTTAACTATTTGAATGACTAACTTTGACTATAGACTCAATGGAATTTGCTGGATGTTTAAATCATGTTCTAAACAGTTTCGAATAGTTATCCCTAATGACTTTAGTGCAGTTCTGTGTGTGAAAAATAATTCATAAAAATGTTAAGTTTGTGACAACTGGTCTGCCATGGTTGACCAGAAAGATAAGCTTTACAACAGGCAAATACTGCTAACAGCAC
>JBCJKH010019464.1:8337-20028 GCA_039877255.1 Loriculus beryllinus
TCATGTAACACATTTATCACAGTGAGGTCCTTGTCTGTGAGTGGAACTCAAAGGCACTGTATTAGACAAAGTAAAGATAATAATAACTGCTATGGGTTTTTTTCTCAAAAACATTTGTATTTCCACTGAAATTGCAAATGAATGCATACTAGGGAAGCAAAACAGTGCCTAGCATTTGACATTATCTCTTCTTCTACTTGCCTGTCTCTCAGTACAGATCACTGATACAGCTTTCCTGATGCATCTTTTAACTGACTTATTCAGAAGACTTTCTCCAAAACTGTGATAGAAGAGAATTATCTGATATTGTGTTTTCTTATTTATGGCTATGCATGCCATACAACTGCAGTCCCTGACTGGTAGGTAGTGAGTGCTTTATTTTTAGAGCAACTGAACGTAATGGCTGTGTTCTTGTTTCTGATGGCAAAATCAGGAAGGAACTGTGCCCATTATAACAGCAAATATGGCATCTGCAAATTTTTCTAGATAGCTGTAAGCTGTAACAAATAGACATACAAAGCTTTAACATGCCTTTGAAACAAACTGTAAATGGTTCTTTTAAGACAATCTTAGGTATTGACTGCTGATTACTTCAGGAAAAATTTAAACACCAGATTGGTGAAATTAATTAACAGGAAAATGAAGGGAAGACTAGAAGCTTTTTAAGCACCATTTCGTCAATTGTATCTTTCACTTTTCTGCTTCTGATGCACTTTTAAAAATTTCAGTTTAAAAGACAGTTTTCCCTTTACTGCTTCTAGCTAGGTTTGCTGTTGTACTTTCTATTGGCTATGTGTCTCACATACTTCAGTTCTTATTCCTTTCATTATCTTCTTGTCTATAGAGCTATTCTCTTTATTAATTTAATTATCTGCTTTTGCTTTCCTTTCATTCAATTTTATCTTGAATTTGTCTTTATGGTCATCTGTCATGTCACTTCCTTGCTGTTTAATTCTTACACAGTTCCAGCACAGGCAAAGGCAACATTTGCCTGGATTTCTGTGAGCTTTGTAAGGACCTTCAGCTGTTATTAAGGTTTTATATGATAGCTGAAAGCTGTTTGGTGACAGCAACTTCCCACTGGAATATGCCATGAGTGCTTATTGCTAATCACAGGAAAAATTCTTCTTTCATCTCTGATATATAGAATATTTACTTTATCAATTCTAGAAGGTGTTGGAGGGTTTAGGTTTTTTTTTTTTTTCTGTTTCTTTTTTTTGAGTGGGGGGAGGAGGGGTGGAGTGAGGGGCATTGAGTGTAGAACAGTCATTAGAAGAGTTCCAGTAATCCAAAATCAAAAAGAGTAACTGGATCCTGTGCTGCAAGATCCCTCACTACCTTGCTTACTTTACCCTGGCATCCCAAAGACAAGTATAGGCTTACGTGGTTGCAGCAATCCAGAGTATGAATAACAGGGGTGCTAATATCATCAATACTGCTATTGCTAGTAGTGAATCTGTCTATACCTCTGTGCACCATTTAAACCTGCAGTGTCCAATCTCCATCTGCAGTGTCTAATCTCCAGACTCTTCTGTCAAAGCAAAAACCAGCCTTTCCAAAAGGAGAATCAAGAGAACATGCCATGCATTCATTCCCATTAATGAATCATGAAGGAGTACAGAAGAAGAAACCCATATTCTTAGGGAAGGCTTACATATTTGTACTGCATTTCTTTAGTTTTAGTGCATTTTAATGACTTGAGAGAAGCAGCAAAGAGCCCTAGTAGCTTAGTTGGGGTTAGGATGTAGGTCTTTTGAGTTTCATGCAGTGCCTACCTACCTTGAAGAAAATGGAGAAATAGTCTTATGTACGCTAAATTCGAATTCCTTTACTTGATCTACTGGAAAAAAACAATCTAAGACAGTGGCTGAGTAATCCATTCTCTGCCAAAGACATAAATGATGACTTTACACATATACACACACAAATATATGTATGTATATATGCTTAGATATTGAACAGCTTACTTGATCTCAAACAGTAGGGCTCAGAAGCAAAGCCTGACTTTATAATTAGTTTGTCTTGAATAGCTGGATTTCAAGTAGAACCAAGTGAAAGGCAGAGTGCCATCAAAAAGCACTAGCAACAAAAATATATCTGCAAGTAAGCAGATTGGATGCTAATTAAATCCTTTCTTCCCTGCCCTAGTCATGAATCTTAACTTATGCTTGGATGACTATCAAAGCAAGTTGTGCCAGAGGAGGCTTAGATTGGATATTAGGAAAAATTTGTTCACTGAAAAGGTAGTCAAGCATTGGAACAGGCTTCCCAGGGAAGTGGTGGAATCACCAAGCCTGTTAAGCGTTCAAAAGAAATGCAGACAAGGCACTTAATGACATGGGTTAGTGGTGGTCTTGCTAGTCCTGCGGTAATGGTTGGACATGACGATCCTAAAGGCCTTTTCCAACCAAGCTGATTCTATGACTCTATGATCATCTTACTACTTCAACATCTTCTTCAAAGCAGTACCAAAAATGGACCAAGGATTAATTGAATTTAAGTATTGATTTAGTAATAACATATCTATATTCACATGTGCCTTATCTGAGTGCATGTTCCACCCTTACAGCCGTGGTACCCTTTGCTTATCTGTATCCTTTTAATGATGACACAGCTTATTTATGTGTTAAAACCATATCCAGAAGAGTAAAGTTTGTATTAATTAGCAGAACAGACAAAGTCTCAAATTTCTCCTAAATCAGGCCTATATCAGAAGGTTCACAAAACGTTAAAACTCAGATGCAGCAAAAGAAATTCAGAGATTAACTTCTTCATCAGCTGTAATGCAAGCAGTATGCAGCATTTTCAGAGACAACCACGGAACAATATTTTGGTCCAAGAATTCTAATCTTATTACAGACCAAATAGAATGTCAATACATGCACTTCTAACAATAATAGGTTTACTTCAACTTTAAATCACATCATTCTCATTGACCTTGTTAAGGTATTTTAGGGTTTGAGCCAATGATGGTAGTCATTCATACCTTAAAGCTACTTATTGCCCAGCCCCAGTGTAAACACTCCCAGATCCTCCTTCTTCACTCCCCAGAGTAACTCTCCCCACAACACCAGCATAATTCTTGAGGTTTCCTGTGCCAAAAAACTGGCAGGGATAGTGGTCTAAACACCCGCTAATTCAGTTAATCACTGAAACAGCCCACAGAGAAATGTTTACATTGTAGTGATACAAAAAGGGGAGCTGATGAACAAACATGAAGTGTCTTGTCCAGAGCCATGGAGCTGTCTCTGTCAGTGCCAGGGTTGGATTCACTCATAATTCATATCTCTGCTCTCTAAACACATGAAGATATCATTCAAGGTCTCTGAAAACCGCTGACTGCAAAAAGAATGAAGCCAGCATGTTTCTGCAGTGTCTTTTTGGATTCTGAAAAACACAGGCGAGCACGGAGAAGAAGGCAGGCATAAAAGCCATAGCTGAGTCATAAAAAGGAAGGGATGATCAGGTAAAAATCTTAGGTTTTGAAACTGCAGGTGCATAAGGCATAAGTGCATAAGGCTCCACATAAAACTTTAAGTCCAAAAAGGAATTCCATTCAAAAAATAGTGAAATCCAAGAGAATTCTTATAAAAAGCACTTGGTATTTAATTTTGGGAGTTGTCATGGGTTTAATGCAGGATTTAACCTGGCCATCAACAAGGGCATAGCAGGTGATCTAATACTGTGTTTTCCTTCTTGAAATTCGTCAGTCATAATCCAGCTGTTTATTTTCCTCTCCAAACAATGTAAGTTTTTTGTTTACTTCTACTAAAGTCCTTGCTTCCTGTCTTCTGTTTAAATCACATAGGTTTTTCAGTTGCACCTATTCTTCCTCTCAGCTTCACATTTTAAATCTCTTCAAGTTTTGTATTGATCTTATTTTGGCTCACCATTTCTACTGTTCATGTAGAACTACATCAGATTTTTGAATAGCTTTGTTTTCCCTGTCTGCTTCAATTTATGGGCTTAAATCACATCAGTTTTACATCAACTTTTCAATCACTCTTATCTCAGACATCTATTTTTGCTTCTTACTTTAAATCACATCAACTTTCATATTGATGTAATTTACAGACGTAATTTATATAACCATCTCCTATTACTTATTTTTGGCATATTGACTTAAAAAGGATTTCAAATTTGTATAAATCTCTGTATATTTGTTATGTTTGCAGTTCCTTTATGTGATATGCTGAATTAAAAAATCAATTGAAAATTATTGTCTCTATAGAAGTATTGTAACTGGCAACAGAATTCTTAAAATAGACTGGGTTTACTTAACAAAAAACCTAAACCAAATCTACTGAAATTAATGGGAGTCTGTCCAAGTAGCATTTAGGAAAAGTGCAAAGACAGCATTTTAAAAGAAATATACTCTCATGCTATTAAACTCAGATATTTTTTCATGAGAAAGAGCAAATATGAGATAAATTTAGGATGGAGGTTAAGCTTTAGCATGGACATAAATTATAAACAGATACTATTTTAGTAACACCTGTTTCTAAATGAGAAGTTAAGTAATGTAAGCAAATGTAGCTTATGAAGCTGATCTGAAAGAAGAATTAGCTTCTATGATAGCTATGTTTGGTTTTGACCTGATCAGGATGGTAGAAAACAGTTAACTAACCACACTAATTACTTTCACAGGAAAGAAACATATCCCTCTTTTTTTCTGGTTCTGAAGGCAAGAAATACTGGGCCAGAATTGGTGCCATGCCAAATGTCCTGCCAATTTTAATGGGTCTGGATTCTCAGCCATTTACTATGTGCTATGTTGTTTCATTTTGCAAGTTAAACACAGAGAATTGCATTACTCAGCTACACAGATGAAATATAGAGTTGCAGACTACACCCTTTCAGTTGAGGGACTTTCTGCTATTTTCTTAAGTTAGACATGAGGCTCAGAAATCTGAGCTAGTTACCCCCAGTTCCTTCCATAGCCAACAGAAAGAAAATTTCACATCATGGGTTTGTATCATCTCATTAGCTGAATGACAACCTAAACCCTTCTATTCTTCTGTGAACAAAAGTACTGACTAAACAAATCCTAAGGCAATTAGCTCAGTCGTAGAAGTTTACATCTTCATCTAGGCAGGATGAAGCCCATCCATTTTGTGTAAAGAGCAATGCTACACACAAGAGCTCCCATTGGGGATGAGAATTTCCATTGTTCCTCTTTCACTCGGCCAAGGTGTCATATAACTTACTTGTGCTCTAGGAAATTCCTTGGTCTCAAAGTTGATAACTGAGTACCAGACAAAAATACTGTAATGACAGTCATGCAGCACAAGCAAACACCTGCAACGCATACAGGATAAAAGTGCATTGATTAGGATATAATTAATATTAATTTGCCTCAAACTCAATTGTAAGTGTACTACAATAATCAACAACAGTATAGAAATACTTTGTAATACTAGGATGGCATAGAGAATAAAATGCATAGATATTTTGCACAACTATGTATGCATTGTGACACCCTAAAGGACAAAGGCTTGTGAAGTTACTTCTAGGAGGCATCAAAATCATGGATCTTTCAAATTAGAGAGCAAAATGCAAAATAAGGACAAGGGACTGCAAATAGGCAGGACATCTTTTCAAATACAGGAGGTTGCCTGGAAAAAATAAAAATATACAACATAAGCAACATAAGGAGCAAATCAGAGCCCCTTTTGAAGGTGGAAAGGTTGAGCAGTATAAATGCATCTGACATAAGTGAAGAAGATGGAAAAAGATGAGAATTCCACTTCAGAGTCCTGAATTCTCTGTCAAAGAGCTTTCAAGCTTGTTCACCTTGGCTTCAGGGACTGAACACACCTAAAGTCTATAACCATTGTTGCTGAAAATTCAGCATCAGCTTCATGGTTGTAACTTTTTGGTCATCTTAGTACTATCTCCACTACAATTTCTGATATGAATCTTAATCTATACACATATATAGTCAGTTGCAAGACTCACAAACTTAGCACAAATTATTATTGCTTTGAAATAGATATGTCCAGAAACCTGTTCAAAAAAGCAAAAATAAAACCCAAAGCTAAAATGTATGGATCACAAATGCTGCACTTTTGTGTCAGAAATCCTTAGTTTCTTGAAAGGTAACATGGTATGGTTTAAAATTATGTGATTTAAATTGGAGGCTTAGAGTAATTATAAGAACAGCTGAATCTACACGTTATTTCTGCCTACTGCATAAAACAAAATGTGTAAAAAAACCCTACTTACAATATATGCCTAATCATGACAATGCTTCCAATCAAGAGTATTAAAATTCTAATAATAAGATTTTGTCAGAGACTGGAAAGATTTTTCAGTGACGTAAGAAGCTCACCTAGTCCAGTAAGTTTTCTTAAGGAGAAAAAGACTTTCTCCACAGGCTTTCTCCTTGGGTGGTATAAAAAACGAAGTTTTTGTTTCCTAAATTAGATGGAAAGGGAGATGTAGAAAGAACAAGATTAGCACCACAGATTCTTTGTTCATCTTTTCAGTCCAGGGATATCTTTTCCTTCTGCTTGTTCCTTCTCCATCCTAGCAACAATTCCCTAGGAAGAGGAAAAGGTGACAAAAAGCCTTTGAAATTTCTTTCTTCATTCCTGGATCTGAGTTTAAGATCCTGCTGTAAAAGATCACTCCTTCTGCCCTTGATCATAAGAGATAAGATGGAAAACCTGGCGGGAAATAGAAGTAAATCTGTCATTATCCAGCTGATATAAAAGTGATTGATGTAGCTCCTAGACATGAAAGTGAAATCTGTGAACTAGGGTTGTCAAGCTAGGAAAATGTGAGAATTGGACAGCTTAACTAATTAAAGGAAAAGGGATGATGGTCTGAGAGGACAAGACTGATTTGGAAGAACAGGTCTAATTCTAGAGTATCAGTGTGAATAGACGTAGGTACAGAATGCCCTTCAAGGCTGTCAGGGGTAAAAGACAGGAAACCAAGCCATCTTTCTTACATGTGCAAGGCAAATTGTATTATTAAAATATCGTTTTATGAGTAACCAGGAATTCCAGAAGTAGGGTGGTAAAATACTGGAACAGGTTGCTCAGAGGTAGCAGATGCACCATCCCTGGAGACATTCAAAGCCAAGTTGGTTTCAGTTCTGGGCAACCTGCTATTGTTGAAGATGCCCCTGCTCACCACCTTCATTGTTAAAAATGTCTTCCTTATGGCATGCCTGAATGTCCCCTCCTTTATTTTAAAACCATCACCCCTCACGCCATTTTAACAGGCTCTGCTAAAAAGTCTCTCCCCATGTTTCTTATAGGCCCCTTTTAAGTACTGAAAGGCTGCAATAAGGTCTCCCTGGAGTCCTTAGACTGAGCACTACATCAATAGAAAGTAGCTTGTGTAATTTAACTTCATATAATTTGGACAATGATTGTTGGTATCATCATAACTGGAGTAGCAGTAATTATTTTGTTAGTCTGTTAGGTCTTTAATTACACTAAATATGTATTACTCATTTTGAGGTGATGGGGTATTCATTTTGTCCATAACATGTTTTTGAACGGAAAGGACTGGTGTGAGGATTCAAGCAACCTACTTTCTGTAATTTGGCTGCAAGAAACTGATAACAGGAAGCTATTATACTTTCCAAGTAAAAATGAGGTGGAATGAGATATGAAAACCATTTTGTGAGTTGGTGTGGCAACGCCATGACCCAAGACAAACAAGGACTCTCCAGGTCTAATCCTGCCTAGAAAACTTGCTGAAAAGGGTTAAGGTTCTCATGGGCAAAAATAACAAATTAAGAGCTCTGAGTAAAATTAAAACAGGTTTTAGTTTATAGTCACAATAAGGCTTCTAATTTTTTAATATCTGATGTGATTTTGCCTGGAATAAGCAACTCTATTCTAAATTTACACATCACTTGTTCAGTTACCATACTTACTCTCAAGATGTGTGGCAGAATCACCAATATACATACCATTACTGAGGTGGACTTGACTCCTTGTACAGAATAGATTTCAATCTTGTAGCTATAAATATTCCTTTATGTTGAATTAATTCCTAATTTCACATTTCCAAAAGTTTCAGCTGAGATTACTCACTACCTTACATGACTTTATTGCCATAATATGTCTAAAAGCAGCTTTGCTAATGAGACTGAGCTAGCTACAGAAGCAGTTGTTACTTTTATAGTTGTGATTATATATTTTCTTTCAGAATGATGAAATGATAGAATTTTTTCCAGAATTAAGGAAATGAAAGTCCTAAACAGCCAAGAGATACACAGACATTTGACATCAGCACTTTATACACAGCAAAGAGAGTTTCAAAACATCTGAATCCTGGCTACAAAAAAAAAAAAAAAAAAAAAAAAAAAAAAACAGCAAAATGTACTGTAGAGAGTTATATGGAACAAATGACATAAGAGCTTGATCCTGCTTTTAACTTTTGTGAGTAACTTAGAAACGATTCAGTCATGAGTTATGATGTTGAGGAAAACTAAATTAGCACATTTTCCTTTACAATTCTGAGGCAGATTTTAGCTCTTGTTATTTTTAATCACACCTCTACTTTGGTTACAGATTAAAATCTGTCATCCAGAAATCCCTGAAGCATACAGTGTTTCTCCGTCTGCTGAAAATACTTTTGCCTTTGGCTGCCCTTAGGGTTGAGGCTAGAAGAGCGCAGGGAAGTATGCCAAAGTCTTGGACAGACGCAGAAAGAACTCTACTGGGTCTGGTGTACTTTGGAACTTATTTCTTGAAAGACGGTAAATAATCATTAAACTGCTTGAATATAGGGGGTGGAGGGAAATCAGTGAGGAGAAATTATAAAAAAGTACTCCTACCACTTTAAGCTCTTGTATTCTACATCTGAGTGAAAAAGTTCAGCTCTTTTAATAAATAGATAAGGCCTCTGAGAATGAAATCTGTGAATGAACTGTTAATAATTACTTTGCTTGAAAGAAAAAAAACATAATTCATCCAAACTTTCTCTTTGTACTAGCTTCTAGATCTGGTAGAACATTTGTATTCAGCAGGATCATCAGTAACTTCTACATTTCCTCATGAAGCAATTTTGCTACCTTACTTTCCTCTCCTCATCTTTTCTCCTGCTTGCAGAAAAAAAGATCAGAGTCCAAAAGGTAAATGAAACAATATTATTCTTTTCAGATCTAGAACATATAAATACTTTGTGCATTTGGATCATAACTGTGCATTATTATTCGTGATCACTACTTTATACACTCAGCAATCCAAAGTGTTTTAGCCACTTTGCAAAGCAGTAGCTGAGAGTCTGCGTTTTGCATTTTGCAAATGGGAATGTGAATCTTGAATAAGGAACCAAACAAATTAAATATTTTGGGAACAATATTTGACCAAAAATAATGGTCAAAGATGGTTCCCTAAAAGCTGGTACTGAATGGTAGATTTCTGCAAGCATTAAAACATAACAAAAAAAAAAATCATATTATATTAAACCACTTTCTGAAGGTTTTGTTTTAGGAAAAAATTCTCCTGAAGTAAACAATGGCATTTTTATGGTGATACATATAAGGAATATTTATATTATCATTAAAGGATGCCTGAGAGTGCTCGGCACCTAAAAATAAAGTTTGGATTTCCAAAAGAGAGTGTGGTTTTCCAGGTGCTTTGAGTTCCCATTGGGCAATCTATTACTGTGCCTTATTTAAGATGAAGGCTTATTTAAGACTGGATGTTTAGAGTTCCTGATGCTCCTCCTTGCATCCACCTGAGTGAATCTGGTCATTGCCCTCTAAATCAATTATTTTTAAAATATCGGCCACATCCCTGAACATTAGTGATTACTGCACTTCCCAGCAAAACCAAGTGTTCTGATTCCTTGTGGTGCTGAATTTTACTGGGATTGTCACAGTCACCATAAAGGTGGGAGTCTCCACATGAATAGAAGAAAAATATGCTTAGCACAAGCATCGGTCAAAAAAAATATAGCAGCAGGCCAGAGTGGGAAAAGAATTAAATTAGACAAAGCAAGCTGAGAACATAAACAGGACCTAGTATCTCACTCTAGAAATGACACACACTCGGGACTGTTAACTCTTTACCAGTCCTGCAATAGTAAATTTGATATATACCTGTTTGAAGAGGAATAGTACTAAACTCAGGAATTTAGAGCAGTGTGTGTTGCTGTGTCACTGCTCTGCAGAGAAATTAATTTCTTTTTCTGCAGGAAAAAAGTTACGTGATGATCATATCACATCAACAGTGAATCACCTATTTATAGTCACTACAGATCAAATAGCAAGGGATAGTTGAACTTCAGAGCATGCATGTTACACAAGATACGTAGATTTCTATGTCTTTGATATACCTCAGCTGGTTTTGTAGACAAATGAACAGCATAGAGATGTACATTGAAATTTACTCTTGGAACATATAGTCGGAAAGTTAAATAAGTATGTCTTTCTGATATTAGATAGGAAACTTATTTTCCAGAGTTAAAGATTGAATTTCCTTCTGTTATAGGAAATGACAATGTTAGAAAAAAAATCTGCACTTCAAGTTTACTATGTAATGAAAATGGTTATTTTAAGGTAACAGATAGTGGCAAACCTATTTGCCAATAGATACAATGTAAGCTATATGTGTTTAAATCTCATGTTTTTTGTGCCACATATAATAAACTCAGTGAATCATTTTATTTGTAGCCTTGAGAAGAATTAATTATAATTGCATATCCCCAACGTACTTTGAACTGTTATATTTGCCTAAAAAATGCAGAAGTATTTGCCAAATCTTGACTGTCTCTGGACACATAATAATTAGACTTTCAGCGGGGAGAAGGTAGATATTTTGCTTATTTATCATGTATCAAAGCAACGACTTCCTCCATCCCTAGTGGTCACACAAGTGAACATTATAATCCCAGTCTTCTCAGCTTGTCCTCTTGGGGTATGAGAGACATCATGCCTATTAATAACTTGATAACCTAAAAAAACATTAGACAATACTACTTACAGTCAAGAGCCAGCTGTGATAATGCAAAAAATGCCAGCATCTTCCATAATTCATGCTTGTATTTTATGGCAAATTTTGTAGATAAAAATATCTTGAAGCATCTGTGTAAGTCAAAATGTCCATAAATCAGTGATATATTAATCAAATTTTTATTTTGGAATTCAAGAGCAGAAGAATTTACATAGATGTTGTCATGGTTTAAGCCCAGCTTGCAACTGAGAACCACACAGACATTCACTCACCCCCCCTTTCCTCCCTCCCTCTAGCCAGGATGGGGAGGAGAATTGAAAGAGTCCTTGTCTCTAAATTGGAGACACATCAATTTGATAGGTGGACCACTTGATGGATAAAGAACCGGCTGGATGGCCACACGCAAAGAGTTGTGGTCAACGGCTCAATGTGCAGCTGGACACCAGTAACGAGTGGTGCCCCTCAGGGATCAGTGTTGGGATCAGTCTTGTTCAACACCTTTATCGGTGACATGGACAGTGGGATTGAGTGCTCCCTCAGCAAGTTTGCCAATGACACCAAACTGTGTGGTTCAGTGGATACGCTGGAGGGAAAGAATGCCATCCAGAGGGACCTTGACACACTTGTGAGGTGGGATGATGCCAACCTCATGAAGTTTAACCATGACAAGTGCAAGGTCCTACACCTGGGTTAGAGCAATCCCAGGCACAGCTACAGGTTGGGCAGAGAAGAGATTCAGAGCAGCCCTGCAGAGAAGGACTTGGGGGTG
>JBCJKH010019472.1:0-24454 GCA_039877255.1 Loriculus beryllinus
CAGGGGGTTTGGAACTAGATGATCTTAAGATCCTTTCCAACATTAACCATTCTATGATTCAGTCCCCAAATTCTCAGGCCCGCATCTGAATAGTGGCTGGAGCACATGGGTACCTATAGTTTGGAGCAAATACGTTAGCTAGCATGGTTGACTTTGTTTTCAAGTAAAAGAGTGTGCCTCTGGTCAGCTGAAGTTTGCATGAAAAAACTCAGGTCAGAAGGTGGAAAGTTGATGCCTTCTAAAACCAGAGCCATGATTCTGGCCTTATAAGTAAGCAACATGGATGATTCGTCATCTCCTGTAAACCTACTTTGCTCCACCAAAGGCAACCCATTTTATTCTGATAAAACCTCAGCGCCTGATATCTGAGCTTGCACTCTTGTTGTGAAGTGATAGGAAGGAGGAAAGACTCTCAAAGACTATTTTAAGCCCATTTGGGGTTTTTTTCCCAGCAATTACTTGGTACTGTGGGGCAGCCTCGTACTCTTTATGTTCCTTAGATCAGTTGTCCCTAAAAAGGTTGTAACGTGTTAAACACATACTTCAGAACCTCTGACTGGAGATCTGAGTTTTTCCCAGTGGTTTGACATGAATATCATAGTTTCATTTGTGATGTTTGTTTTACTAGCCTAATTTACTGGAGAGTCAAAGCATTAGATGTCCAGGTAATGGAGGCCTACCAGGTCAGTGAAATTACCTCACTGAAGGTCAGTAATTCCGCTGGGTTACTACGTATATATTTTCTTAATTTTATTTACTGGAATTATTGATTGGAAACCACAAGAGTATTTATCTATCTAAATCTCTCCTACAATTTAAATTGAACAGGGCATTTTCCACCTCTGAATATGCATGGAATATTTTATTATATAGTGTTAGATACATTATTTGCATGCTGTGCTTGAGGCATATCTGCATTTGCAGTTACATAATCACTGAACACTGGTTTTCATCCCATGAATCTAGAATCAAATTCTGAGCTGTTTTAAATCTGTATGCCTCCACAAATTCAATGCGTGCCAGGAAATTTATATCAGCTAGAGTTTTAGCCTCTGAATTTAAAAAGCTGCTTTGGATTCTATGATGAGAAGCGCCTTAGTAACTTTTTAAATTTTGCATTTCTGAAAACTGCACAATAAAGCATTGTCAAGTCCTTTGCTATGGAATAACAAATGTAAGATTATAATTTAGACGGATCAATGCAATTTTTTAGGTATTTGGTTTATAAGGTTTTTATGTTTGTGCTAACAGTTCAACATGACTCACCTACAGCACATATCACTGCCACAGCTGTTGTAAACCTTCTGAGTCAGAGAATGACTTTATGACCCAGAATTCTGGCAGTGAGTACTAGCCTAGTGATTTTCCCAATTAGGAGAGAATTGCGAGTTGGTATAAGTGCAGAGTGAGTCAGAATTTGATGTAAGAGGCAAAACTGGACCCCTCAGTTACTACTGGACTAGTTCAGTATCCTCTTCCCTTCCAAAAGTTAGTGTCATGAAAACCTGGAATGAGCCTGTTATTGGAACTTCTCTTAGAATTCCAGGGAATTGGCTCTTCTTGGTCCCAAATGCTCTTAGATACTGTACCAGCCATCTGCTGCTTGTTGCTTTGAGGTGCACAGTAGCTTTGCAGGGGAATGGGGCCAGAGCAGTGAATAGTTGAGAGGCAGCAAGTCTTCTCTGCTTTACTCTGAGGAACCATTTTGCTTCTTGGGCTTACCAAAGTGCAGGAGATGTAACATTAAACTCGCATGTGCTACTGCTGTGTGCTTCTCTATGCTGAGCTGGGAGTTTCATTTAGGTTTTGGGGTTGACTGTTTTCTGACAAACAGCCCAAATCTACCCCAGCTGGTTTTGAATAGCAAAATTTGGGTACCCTGTCAGCTGCTTGCTGCAGAGTATGTGGGAGTTGGCCAGCCAGATACTCTGTTAAAATTATGTCAGAAGGGGCCAACACTTAGGGTTGAGTATATGGCTGAACCAATTAGGGCATGATTTGCTTGAATTTAGGCTGGCTGCAATCTGGCATTAGGGTTTGTCACCCAGCCAGTCAGGCTCTAGCAGGGCTGGGGCTAGTTTGAGTCTGTGGAGGGCAATGAGAAGGAATCATTGGCGGAGAAGGCCAAAATCACAAGCCTGCTGCAATTAGGAAGGAGTTAAGTATGAGATTGGGGTGAGATTAACATCCGACATGAGGCAGAGGGTGAAGATTAGAGATTCAGTGACCAGTTAGCTGGTTTTATTGCCAGCTATGCTAGGGCCTTCACTGTTGATTCTGGCAGCAGCTTTCTGGTAGGCAGGCAGAGATTGCTGACTTAGGGTTACAGCTGGGATCAGGATTGAACTGTTGGTGAAGCACAGCTGATGAGCCAAGTTTAAGGTAGTGCTTTAGTACTGAATAATTTTGGGGCATCTGTTGGTGTGGTTGCGGGTAAAGCTTGATCTTGTTGAGAGTGAAGTACATACACTAAGCTGGGTCCAGGGCAGCTGTTGGACCAGGTAAGGGATCCTGGGTAAGGGTTAAGTTGGGAACAGCAAGAAATTTTGTTTTTTGAAGCTGTTCTACTGCCATATTTATGTTGCTGTGAATCTGTATGTCTGTTTGATTTTGTGGCTCAGAAATTCATTGAAAATCTAGTTCAGCTAATTTCTAAATTACTTTGGTTTTTATTTCCCTTTTGACCTTCCAACTGTTTGCAGTTAAGAGCAGTCAGGCTTTCACAACATGCTGCTTTTGGTGAAATAACTGTTAGTGGATGAGGAATGTGAGTTGGGGCTGCTCTTTGGGACTGCCTTTGCTACAGAGATATTTTATTTTGGTTTTTAAACCTCAAATCTCAGGTTCAGAAAAGAAAATCGGCCTTCTGGAGGTTAAACATCAATAGTCTATGAGGGTTTTAATTTTTTTGCAAGATAGACCCGCAGAGGTCAGTGTTATATGGGGTGTACTGGTGAGGTTGCTTCCTTTTCCTGCATTTCATCTGCAGAAAAACAGCTGACCTGCACTAGCAGCTATGACCTAGCACTAGCCCAGTTCTTAGACATAAGTGCAAGCCTTGTGGAGTCATAGGCACCATTGTGAGTAATTTTATTTTTTCTGGGGGGGACTCTGTGGCAGAGTGAGTAAGAGCAGCTTTCTGCATTGAAAACCTTCTGCAAACACCAAGGTAATGCCTTCAGAAGAAAGATGAGCTCTTCAGCTGTAGCTCTGATGCTTCCTGTGCCACTCAGTTGTTATTTCTAAAAAAGAGGAGGGTCCCATTGACAACATAGCAGATAAAACATCACAGTGGACTTGCATTGTCTTGGGGGAAAGTAGCAAAGTAGCAGTTAATAAATAGTGCAACAGCTCTGGTGCACTCTAGTGCATAACAGCTCTTATTCCCAAATGGATCAGTTCTTCCAAATTAGCCAAATCTGCTGCATTTATATGGCCATGTTGCTACATATGGGCTGCATCCTTTTTATTCTTTTTGCTCCACTTTGTATTCTAAGGAGAAGATTAATTCTGCTTCTAGTGGGAAGAGTCCAGTGGAACCTGGCAGGCTTTTATGTTTCTTTCCCCCCCCCCTTGGTTACTTCAGCTAATGTTGTCTTTTAAACAGGACAGATCTTACACAGAGATGGTGGAATAAAAGAGCCAGAAGGCTAACCAGAGAAGGCAGAGAGAGCTGATGAAGTCCATTGTAAACTTAGGAGAGAAACATTTCAAGTCCAGCTAAACAGTTCTGCATCAGGTATGTGAGGTCATACAAAATGAACGTATCCACATTTCCTTAAGGCTTTTCCAAACCATATTCGGGCCATCATACATTTGGCTTCAAAATCAGGTGGTATCTTCCCACCTCTTTCTTGTCCTGAGGTAACACAAGGAAGAAGTGATGAAGATACACTTACTCTGTGCAAGTATCATCAAACTACCAAGGGCAGATCCTTGAGTAATAGAGGGTTAGTTGTGTTTTGTTTTGTTTGACTGGGGATTTGTTTCTTGTTTCTTTTTTCCTTTTGTTTGTGGTTTTTGTTAGTTTGTTTCTACAAAAGGCTATTCCAAAAATATGTCGGTACAAAGATACTTTTTCTTATCTTTGAAAGGTTGTGGGGGGAGGTCCCCAGTGACATGAGAAAGGTAAATTGGTGCCCATGTCCAAAAAGGGCAGGGAAGAAAATTTGTTTTACTGCAAGCTGGTCAGTCCCTCTTCAGTCACTGAGCGCGTTATGAAGGAGATTTGCCTGGAAGTGATTTTTAGGCACATGAAGGAGAAGATGGTGACTGGGAACATCAAGAATGGGCTTACCAGAGGCAAACCATACCTGACCAGTCTGATTGTCTTGTATGATGTTTAATTCAGGGAACAAGAGGAAAGCAGTAGATGCTGTTTACCTTGACATTAGCAAGGCTTTTGACTTAGTTTCCTATAGCATCCTTGTAGACAATTGGGTACGTATGGAATGATAGGTGAGCTGAAAGGTGGGTGGAAAATTTGCTGAGCCATAGGGCTTGAAGAGTAGTGTTCAACACTTCAAAATTTACCTGGTGACTGGTTATTAGTGATGTTTCTCTGGGACTGTTGCTGTTTAGTATGCTTATCAATACCTACATGAGGGGACAGACTATATCCTCATTTCACAAATGAAACAAAATTTGGGCTGTAGTTAGAAGGATGTCAAGAAGCTGAGGAACGGGCCAACAGAAACTTTGTGATGTTCTGAGGCAAATGTAGAGTTTTGTGCTTTTGTGCAAAGCCTTGTATTGCACTGTATTTTTTTGTACTGGAGTAATCCCACGTGACAGAACCAGCTGGGGACCATCTGGCCAGAGAGCAGCTTTGCAGGAAAAGGTGTGAGAGTCCCAGTGTATGACAAGTTGAACCAGAGTCAGCAGTGTGTCCTTGCAGTAGTGAAGGCCAACTGCAGACCAAGTTATATTAGAAAAGCATAGGCAGCAGTTGAGACAAGGGATTTCTCCCCTCTGTAAGGTATCTGTATAGGGAGACTCCTAACTCCAGATGCAGCTTCACAACAGAGAGGTTGTGGAGAGAGTATAGTAGAGTGGTCTGCTACAAAGAGGAGTTGAAAACACTAAGGGTTGATCAGTTGTTGTGTGGATTTTTTTTTTTGATTTTTTTTTTTGCCAAACCTGGATAAGAGAAGACAAATGAAGGATCCTAGCGCTGTCTTCACCTACCTAACAGTGAGTAATAAAGACAGAATCAGACTCTGCATTGCGAAAGAACTGGAGGCAGGAGGCATGCGGTCTTAAACTGTAGAAAGAGCTGCCTTCAGATATAAAGAAATTGTGACTATCACTGTAAGCATGATTAACAGCTGGCACAGGCTGCCCAGGGACACTGTGGTATCTTCGTACTTGGTGGTACTAATAACTCATCTGAATAATGCCCTGAACAATCTCATTTAATTTCCATGTTGGTCCTGCCTGTAGTAGCAATTGGACCAGATGACCTCCACAGGTCCCTTCCAACCTGAATTATTCTGTGGTTTTAGAGGCAATTTTTGCAGTTAATCTTTGACAATGACTCTGTATTCTGATTTTCCAAGAAAGGTGTGTAAGGTTAAGGCAAAGAAACAGAAAGAACACTGTGAAACAATGGGGTAAAAATGCCAAGTAGTAGGTAGACGATTTAGGAAGAGCCTGGGTAGTAGATTCTGGTCAGAGGGGGAAGGAAATGTCTGTGAGCCATATGCAGGAACTCACTTTGGTTGGTGTAGAAATGTTTTGTTAAACAGGCAAAATGCATGGAGCTTTGTATGTTTAGTTGGCCCCTTTGTTTTGTAATATCCTTCATGTCTTTCCCTCTGACCACTTTTTTGTCTGTGTATGCATGGTACAAATCAAGTTATCTTTACTGAATTGAACAGAACCACACCACATTTGTTTTGGTTAAATATGAAATTAAAACTGGAGAGTTGTTTTCATGCAGTAAACTTGGTAGGAGCATAAGGGAGAAATGCAACTTAAAATAGCATTTGGGAAATATATATAGCAAAATGAACAAACAATCTGCAGTGAGTCATGTCCAGCGGTTCTTGCAATGAAAGAAAGAGGAGCTTCTCTGAGGAAACTAACTGGGATAGCTTTTACTTATCTGGAGCTGGAGCTCCCCTCTGGGTACAGCATTTTGGCTATGCCTGTTTGCCCTGTAGCAGTAGTGTGTGCTGACCACAGGGAAGGGTAGCGCTTGGTGTTCACAGCAAGTGAGACTGGTGGTAACACAGAATCTGAACTAATTTCTGAATTGCCAACCCACAGGAGCACTCATAGAGATGAATCATGTCCAACTTGAGTCAGTGTTGTCTTGAGTCCTGGTGCCTGCTTCAGCACTCTTGTCCTGTAACAGGCTGCATCTCTGAACTTAGCTAGTACCCCTGAAGCCGATGTGTCCCTTTGTGAGTGCAAAGCACTCTCTGAGCAGAAGTTATTGCAGGACTGGGCCACACACAATCATGCATTGAGAGATCCTTTGCTAACCTAGCAAAGAAATCTTCCAGCACGGTTAAGTAAGTGTGATTTAAAATCTGATTTGTCTGTCAAGCAAAGAGCAAGAACTGCCATTTTACACAGGGCCAAAGGCTATACTGTATGCCCTGGGGACATGACTGTCTTAGGGGAATCTTCTGCAATGTAGTTACCCTCTTACTTGGCTGCTGTGCCGACTTGTAAGGTGGTGGTACTGCTGCCCTGAAGCAAAACTAGCTGTGCTAAGGTGTAAGGAACCAGCCCAGCAGAGCTTTGCTTTTAGCAGCTTTGAGACCTAAGTGAAGCAGAATAGAATTGGCAAGGTTGGGTGGCAGCAATTTGGCTATTTCTATTAAATATAAAACTCGACACACAGTAGAGAGAAGGGGCTCTGATGACACTATTTCGGCTTTGTTCTCATGGTAACCATTATGTCATCAGGATACCATGGTTACTATAATACTTATATTTCAAATGTTAGAAAAGGGAGAAGGAGGAAAGAAACTTTTTCCAAAGTTAAGACATGTGTTTATTCAGAATTAAGTAGTCGTAAGGAAAGATTAACCAACAATTGTTAATGCTTCATGGAAAAGCCATTTTGAAACCATGAAAAACTGTTTTAATTAGTACTTGCTGTTTTGCTGCTGTCCCTGTCACCATATGGTGCATGTCCTGGGATTTCCCGTCTCTCAGCTTGTATCACCAGCAGCTATTTTGATAAACACATACTGCAGAAGGCTAACATGGTCATATGCAAAACTTTGGAAGCATAATTTCTGGTTGAGGTGAAAACCTCTATTTGCACAAAAGTCAGAAATAAAAAATCTTAAAGTTTGAGATTGGGACTGTGAGGTTATCTCACTTTAGAGGTTCAAGAAATGCAAAGGAAGTCTTGGCTTGGATGGCCAAGCATATGGCTCAGAGGAAATCATAATGGCAGGTTGCTATTCCTTGTCTGAAGACAAAAAGTGCACTAATGGCAGTGTGATTTCATGGTATCATGCCTGCAGACCTCTATGGGTGCAACATGAAAGATACCTTTGCTGAAGGAGAGAGCATGTGCTTTGATAATGTGAGAATGTACAATTTTGAAAATGGTCTGATAATGAGAAGTAGAAAAGCTTTAGATTGTTCTATGTATGAATATGAGAAGGAACAAAAATATAATAGACAATGCATGTGTTTTCAAAAGTAGCTGGTGTTCATGAGACTTTTGGTATGAGTAACTGCTTATCTTAATACTGCTTAATGAAATCGGTGGGCATTCTGTGCACTGTGAGTTTCAGGTCCTGTGAGGCAGTTCAAGACAGAATTCACAAGTGCAACACGTTTAAAATTTCAAAATCACTTTTGGAACTCTTGTGAGTCCAGGATTGCTCAGTTTGTGCAGAGCTGACTTTGAAAGGGTAGGAAAAAATATTAACAAAATATTAGGTATTAAGATCTGATGGGGAAATTCTAAAACCAAAATAATTTTGTTACCTTTTGTAATTGCTTGATCTTATTGCCTGTATTGTTCTTCTTCCATTTTCTGCTGATATTTGTTATCACTGATTAAAGTATCTTATTCTAAATTTGATAGTAAGTTCCTGAGGTCCGGATTGCAATTTTTTACAGCAGCTCAACAGGGCTGAATTGTAACAAAGCAGGTGATACTCTTACAAGCATGAAGCTACACAGGCTGAATTTTAGGTGCTTAAAAGACATCTTTTTTTTGCAAACAGAAGTGCAGTCCATTGACAAGTACAGCATGTCACATTATATATACTCACAGCCCATGAAATTTGTTGTATTAGCCAGCAAGAAAAAGGCTGCTGTGGAAACTTATTCATAAAGAAATTAGTGAGATGTATACAGTTGACTCTAAACTGTTGCCCTCTAATACATGCCAAGCTTCCTAGCGCATTGAAATATCCCAGTTATCCCTAGATTAATTTGACCTCTGGAGGATCCCTTCTGTCCACATCTAGCATTCAAAACATTGGCTCTGTGTGTTTTTTGCGTTCTTGCTGTTGCATGTTTTACATACAAATAGTCAAATAACAAAAGATTTGCCAAAGCCAACAGTATTCACCAGCCAGATCTCCCTATATGTAAAAATCTGCAGTCTGGCTTCAGGTGCCACAATTTTGGGGGAAATAAAAGGGGGAAAAAGCACAATTCTGAAAGGGAAGGCTGTCACTATAGAGAATATTGCCTCTTGACAGCAAAAAATTCCATTTCAGCGAACAGCTAACAGTGTTTCTAACAAATTCTCTCTTTATATATAAAACAATCATCTGCCCTTTCTTAATGTTCACTGTAGCCTACCTGATTTTGTACAGCTGTTGTAGTCTTACAAATATTAGTAAACTGCTATTTCAGAGTAAACATTGCTAAGCAGAATTGATAGATACTTGGTATAGCTGAAGTCTATATAGCTGGGTATGGCTAAAGATTTTTACCTGTTTATCTCTCTGGTTATCTATTATTGCTGATATCTCTCTGGAGAAAGTATTTGTGCTCCAGATTGAAGAAAATGAATGTCAAAAATTCTTCTTGGGTACATAAATACAAGCTCTGGTAGCAAGAGACTGCATGCAAGAGACATTTGGTCCATGAGTCCCACAGAAAAATGTTTCATAGAGAGTATCTTCTGATTTGGAATAGGCTTACCAAGCTCAGAAATATCTGAAAAAATGGGATTTCAGGTAACTTGCTCATTAAAGAATCATTTCAGTGATACTTCCTAAGCTTTCCATGTGCCTGGGGTAAATACCCTTTGCCTTCATTCGTTGCCAGAATGTACCAGCAATTACGCTGTGCAGAGGCATGTGTATGAATAATGGTTGCCCCAAGGGATCAACATAAGGCAAGCCAAAAATCTACACCAGGGCAGTCAAACTGATTAGGGTCTTATGATCAATACCTTGAGCAGAGTTCAGTATTATATTTCTAAGAGGTTGCCAGCATAGAAACCATTTTTGGTTTTAATAGTATCTTGATGGCTTTAAAAATGCCTTCAGTATATTGGAAAAAGGTGAGGTTTCTTTCTGGTTTAATTAGGTTTCAGTGCATATAATCAGTGAAGAATTTTAACTTAAATGTCACAGCAGGTAACATAAAGACAAGATATATATGTATATTCTTTTGCTGAAAATAACTTGATTAAGAAATCAAGGACCTGCATATTGTATGCAGTCATCAGAAGTCGGCATATGCTCTGCAAGACTGCTTTGTCTGGCACCTGAAGCTGTTTTCAAGCTTTTTCTTTGAATTCTTCTAGTTGGTATTCGTTCCCAGTCTCGTTGTCACTTAGCATTACTGAACTGCCAGCAGCAGCAGCACCCTTTCTTTCTGCCTGTTGTGACAAAGCCTAGTTCATCAGGCAGTGCTCAAAAGTTACTCCGAATTGTGACATATGGGAGTTTATGAATTAATTTTCTCCATTTGAAAAATATTAATAACGAAGAATGGCAGTAGGAAAAAATGAATAGCAATAGCCTGTGTCAGATGAAAGTCTTCTCGTACAACTTTGGCCTTTTTCTTGGGTAGATACTCCTTTTGCAGTAAATGAAACTGATAATTTTTCTATAATGCTTTACAGAATATGTCGAAAAATCCACTGTTAATGTCATCTGTCGTAACACATACATGTATTATTCATTCTTAGCCTGTTTTTGTCATTACACAAACAACCATAATATAAGTCTGACTTACTTTTGGTTGGGAAAAAAAGAAAAAAACCAAACAAACAACAAAACATTTTCAAGAATACTTGATTTGAGTCTCCTTTACCAAAACTAACCAGTTGGGAGTAATTGTCTTTGAAAAGCCCTACCGTTATTGCTTAACAGTACTGCCTTATTGCAGTAACAGTAATGTAATTTAGTACCTCTCTACATGCAAAATATGAATGCTGATAAAATTTATATACTGCAAGAAACACAGAATTTTCATTTTCTATAATAACCATCCAAGAAAGTAATTAACAATTTCTGTTATTTAGTGCTTGGGTAATGCATGCCAGTTGATGTGTATGATGCAGTAGGAGTAACTGACATAGGATTCATATGGCACTCTAGCAGAGAGCTCAGCGGAACTGAAAGATTATCCAAACTTAAACTGAAGGGTGGTTGTCATCTTAAGTAATTTTTTTATCACTATACATAGTGGTATAACATCTGTATCCCTACCCTGTACCTATCTTAAAGGTAGGGTATCTTACTATATCTTCTTAAAGTGAAGCAGCGGGTGGACTGTCACAGTCCTTTAGAGGAAGAGGTGTAAAAAGTGACCAGTTATTATTCAAGAAAGCAAGTGCACTTACTGTAACCAGGCCATATAGATCTGATATTTACTGTTTGTGCTGGTTTTGGCTGGGATAGAATTAATTTTCTTCACAGGGCAAAGTAGGGGACTATGTTTTGGATTTGTGTGAAAATGGTGTTTATCATATAGGCATGTTTTTGTTATTGCTGGGAAGCCTTCCACCCCTACTGTAGTGAGTAGGCTAGGGATACACAAGAAGTTGGGAGGGGGCACACCTTGGACAGCTGACCCCAACTGACAAAAGCAATATTCCAGACCGTATGATGCCATGCTCAGCAATATTAAGCTGGGGGAAGAAGGAAGGAGAGATGTTCGGAGTGATGGTGTTTGTCTTCTCAAGTAGCTGTTACATGTGATGGAGCCCTGCTTTCCTGGAAATGGCTAGACACTTGCCTGCCGATGCAAAGCGGTGAATGAATTCCTTGCTTTGCTTGTGCACACAGCTTTTGCTTTACCTGTTAAACTGTCTTTATCTCAACCCACACTTTTTCCCTTCCAGTTCTCTTCCCCATCCCACTGGTTGGAAGTGAGCAAGTGGCTGTGTGGTGTAGTTGTCAGCCACAACACTGGTCACTGTGTCTTGTGATACCAGCTCATGACCACGTGGGGTCAGATAGAGTTTTCTATGAGAAGTGGCTAAGGCCTTGGTACCAAGGAGAGTAAGAAGGTGCGGTTTGGGTGTTTTAGGTTTTTTAAATCTCCTTTCTTTCATGTCCTCTTTTTAAACATTCTGTATAAACCAGATGCAGAGACAGTGTTCAGATCAAACGGGACTACTGCTCTATTCCTGAGTGGCAATAGTTACATTTCATCTTTACATCTATTTCCTACATGAAATAATGTCATCAAAATAAAGGAATAAATAAGCTTGAGATCTGTGAGTAGTCATTACTAGGGCCTACTACAAAGTGCTACTTTGTCGAGGAAATGGAGCCTTGTTAACTGAAAATGGGCTGTTAAAAAGTTTTACTTGGCTTGTTAATGCCCACCTGATACCTTAGTACTGCAGGAGAAAGGGGAGGCATTCATTTCAGTACTGTACCTCTTACCTATTACTTGTTGAGAAAAGTCTTTCTGACTGGAGTTGTTAAGGGGACAAGCTGCAAATCTAGCAATCTGTCTCTGGAAATGTAGCTTGACTTCCCCACATAGTGCCACCAAATCCTTGTGAAGACAGACAATTATCTAAGGGTGCTTAATGACTCAGTGTGCTCTCAGTCTTTACCAGAGAGTGCTCCAGGCAGGGGACCTGACTGGAAACCCTTTTGTCATTTTTTAACCTTCACTACCAATTTTTTTCCTCCATATAAATCAGTTTGTCAGGTAAACAGGATAGTGGAAAACAGCACCTGCCCAGGTAACAACTTAGCTGGGAGAAAGCCAAAGTTTGTATTTGGAGAGGGGAAATGATCTTGAATCTTAATCTGTCAGCATATAATTCATCTATGGAATATTGATGAAGTGTTAGCTCAGAAAAGTGTTGCATTAATTAGCTGTTGATGTGAAATGTATCTTTGTGTGGAGGTTGTTGTCCTACAGGGACCGGGAGAGAGGCATTTCCAGTACTTGTGATATGACAGTGTTCAAAGGCAGTGTCAAGAAACTGCAACATTTTACTGCAGGTCTGGCAGCATTTAATGTTGTTACGGCTAAGCTGTAGCTACATTTTAAGAATCTTAACTTGAAAAGTAAAAATAAATTTTTCTCCTGGTCTGAGTCTTCAGGGACCAAAATACAGAAGGAAAAGTACCACAGTTTATGATTTAAAAATATTTTGTGTTCTTTTTTATCCCACTATCATTGTCATGGGTTTGGATTGCTTGGCTGCAGTGAGATATGAGACCAAAACTAAAGCAGGACAATAAAATACAACATCAGGTGTGACTCTTGTTATATTAGTATAAAATGGGCTAACTCTTCTTTTAATTGACTGCTTTCAATACTGCTAATTTCAGTAGAGCTACATAGTTGTAGCAAACAGCAGCATTTATCCATGGATCTTCTAGTCTCATTAAGGTGTAATAGCAGAAGCAAGAGGAGGTGTGTGAGGTAGTGAGCAATAAATGATGGGAGTTCAGTATACTGAGTCTGAATCCACATGATTTAAAATGGTACTAAAAGGAGAAGGTAACAGAATTTAAGTGTTGTAGTATACTTGTGTTGTGTTCTGCATGACCCAAATTGATCCTGCTCTGACTGAACATTTTCAGGGCCTCTTGCTTTTACCTCCCCATAACTCCTCTCTAGAGCCTAGGTTCTTGCTCTGGACCATTCAAGAGAGCGAGGTAGCCTCCCAGCTCCAGCAACAAGGTGATGAAGGAACTGGAAACGGCTTTTTCATGACACATACCTCCATCATCTCGGTGAAATTCCAGAGCTTCCACACCTACTGGGGCAGTAGATACCTGTGGATGCCAGGGTGTCACAAATTAAGGCAGGGTGGAGGGTTGTGGTGAAGCACAATGTCTAAGGAACCAGGAGCTCCAATGCAGTCGTGCTAAAATTCTGGATGAGGAGATTTCAGCTTCTACTGAGATCAGTTCTCTGTGGATTGGATGGTATATGAGGGAATTAAAAATCCTCACAGCTTGGAGATTGTCTCATTCCTGATCTGGAGGGTCAAGGCATTGTGTGTTTAGACTGAAGTACTATTCTGTGTATTAGTGTCATTGAAGATTCAAATTTATCAGCAAACCTAGATGAAGTAATAGGAAAATCCCTTCTATACCTAAATGATGGGTCAAAACTATTAAATAATGCAATTTCTTTCTTGAATTCTTCAGAGTTTACTTTACTTCGAACTTTCTTAATTTATTAAGATGGTATGGCTATGGACCAAACCTGCCTTACAGCCTCCTTTATTTCTTGCCCTCAGACCCTAACTTCAAAGGTGGTGCTACTCTGAGTTCATACCTGCATATATTTGACTTAGACCAAATTTGTTTCATATATTAAGGTCATACTTGCCCATGGTACAAGCCAGGGCAATTCTTTTTGAAGCTGTATCAAGTTCTGTGTGCTTAAATCTAGGGTGGACTAAGTCTTGGAAGGTCTAAAGCTTAATTTTTCTCTTTCCATGGTCTTTGTGTGCCTGGCCAGAGCTGTTTGAATTCAAGTAGCTGTTGTAAACAGTTCAACAACTGGGAAACAAAAGAGATAAGAATAAGTTTTTGTATGTTTGCCAAAGTATCAACTGAAAGTTCCCTTCCCAGTTTTCATTACAATGTGATAGTGAGAGACTAGCCTAAAGCAGTATTAAAGCATGACTGGATCCATATTTCAAAGTAAGTTGTATCTGAGATCCACTGTGCTTATTAAAATTACAGCAATTTAATCAATTCCTTTGAATGTCAATTCTGTAGACATTAATTCTTTTATGACATGGAGGTCCTGTTTATATTTATTGATGCACTGTCCCTAAGAGCAGGAGAGCGACAAAAGGGTCACCTTCAGTTTTAATTTAATGCCACCCAGGAATCAAGCAGTCTAATCTCACTCTTGTTAATTCAAAGTAATGACATTTATCACTATACATTGCATGCACACACAAAAGTAAAACCAGAGATGCTCTTGCTTTCATTATTACTCACTTCCTATTTCTAACTTAAGAATATGTTAGCAAGAGTGTTACACAGACGGTTGATACAGTTTTAACAAGAAGAAATATAGTACAATGCATCGTAGGAGTATGAAGTGATCCAGTTTTTCTGTGTGGGCTGGAGAAAGTCTTTTTTTTTAAGTATTGGGATTACACAGACTGTATGATTAGCCTACTTGTCGCCAATTACAGCTGTTCTGATGCCCACCTTCTCCTGTTAAATAGTTTTTATCGTGACTGGCATCATCAATTAATCATTACAGCAGTGGACAGTCAGAATTCCTGGCTTCTGAGAGGAATTTGGGTGATTTACTGTTCTTTTCTGTCCTTGGATCAGTCAGAGTTCAGTCACCTTATGCCTCCATCTCTCCATCTAAACGTAGAAATAATCTGGAGGCTGATCTATTTATGCTTAGTATTCTTTCCTGCTTTCTGCAGCATTTAGTCCCACATGAAGTTCTGGTATTTGAAAATTTGTGTTTATCAGGAATTGGGCCAAACATAATGATATTGATGTGTTTTCCTTTCTGTGGGCTGAAAAGTTCCAATAAATGCTGGTTAGGAAATGGAGTCTTCAGATATTTCTGTAGTGTTGAAGTGAATTGCTTGTATTGTTTCCTGAGCAGAAAAGGAACGTTTTGATTTGAATTCAGTTTGACTTGTCTCTGTGTCACCTAAATAAATTGGGATTGTCATGCTAATCCTAGGTTACCATAGGTTGCCTAGGGTCAGGTGAGTCCCAGGGTCTAGTTGCTAGTTGCCCAAGCTTGTGCCCATTCAGTATCAACAGGATTTCTCAGATAGCTGGGACCAAAGGCAAAAGAAGCACAAGGCAGCTGTACTGCTGTTCATGAGGCACCACAGCCTCAGACACATGTGCAAACTAACATTGATGTGACTTGGAACCATTCTGGTTTGGCTCAACAACCTGAAGTTTATTGTTGAGAAGGAGCAAACACCAGGGCTTGTGGCATCAGAAGACTAAAGCAATCCCTTCATAAACCATGATGAGTGTATCATGTATCGGGGTGGAGTGCAATAGAACATAGGGCAGAACAAATGTAAGAACACAGAATACTAAAGAACAGTGCTAATATGAGTTTGGAAATCTGGATGGGGTGTAATGGTTGTGCCTTGTGAGGGGGGGGGGGGGAATAGTTAACATAAAATCCCAGAAGCCTGTCGCAGGCCCATGGCATAAGTGATTTGTGATGCCTGAAGCTGGTCTGTATTCTTACCGGGAGAATGCATTTCAAAACCTAAACCAGTGACTTCACCAAATTGTTCCCATCCTGTTAAGGGGAGATGGTCATCAGTTGAGAGATGTTTATACAGGTTTAATAAGTGTAAATTCAGTGAACCTTTATATTGCCCCAGTATTTTCCAACATGTCAAATGCAGAGGTGTTTCAAAAAGCTTGTTTAGAATACACAGAGCCTACGGAAACCAATCTGGACCTCCTAGAAGATGAACATCTAAAGAGAATACGAACTAGGACGTGATGCTTTAAGAAAATAATAGCGTATTTTCTTGCAGTACAAGGTTTAGTCTTTGGCTGCCAACTCAGCTGCAGGAAGGAAAAGAATTGTAACTGTAGTGGCTGGGATTTCAGTTGTATTTGAAAATGGGTTCTCGTTTTCTGCCTGCTAGCTGAGGACGGCTGTAATTCTGTGTCCTGAGGCACTCTGTGCCCAGCTCTCAGCTACCCTGCCAGTGGGGTGTTTTAAACCTCCTGGTTTGTTCTGCCTGCATCTAAATGTCACGGCTTCCTCTGAAAGTCACTTAAGGCATTTCAGGAATACACTCTCAAGGTAGCTGTCACCTCCTGGGAGAAAACGACAGGCACTGAGTGATTAGAAAAGCCTCAGAAGGAGAGGGAGGTGGGGAAAGACCTTTGTCAATGGGTTTTTTGTGGTTTATTGTTAGCTTTTCTTTTTTTTCCAAAGTGGCATTAAAGTAAATGGTTGCATCCTGTATTTGAATGCTGTTTTACTGGATCAGAACAGAGGCTGTGAAGTTGCTCTATTTTATCCTTGGTACCTTTAGGAGCATGAGCAAGAGAGAAACCAGAGAGGGATTTTTATAGTCATTGATACTCATGACCAATCATGTGCAAATTGCTTGAGCTTTCTTGGTCAGAATTTATTAGAAGCTCTTCAGTGCTCAAGAGAAATTACTGTTGTTGTTGGGTTTAGTTTTTGTTTGGTTGGTTGTTTTCTTTTATTTGCACAGATAAATCATACTCTGGGACCTGCTCTGTGATGGTCATGTTGCTTGACCTGGATACTTCCACCTTGTCTCTGTGCAGAATTCCTCAATCTATTGTGATTCAGTCCCAAATTAGGACTTGGCAAATTCTAGGATGTTTGGAAACATGGTTGTTTCTTAGAGTGTGGTGGTTTGGGTTTTTTTTTTTTTTTTTTGGTTTTTTTTTTTTTTTTCACCCTGGAGGTCTGGATATTTTTCCTTTCTCCTAATGCTCTCCCACTTTTGATGTAGGCTGTAAGGGAGGTTTGCTGCTGTGTATGTCTATTGATTTTGTTTTTCTGTTATGGTGCACTTTTAAATAATCATCAAGAGTGCCTAGAGTATAGGATGGGCACGTTTCCCATCTGGTTTGGTAAGCATAAATAAATACTTATAGAAAAGACAGCTGTGGCAATTTGCCTTCTTCTCTGATATATCTCTCTTCAGAGCTCTGGATCAAATGAGCACTGCAAATATTCAACAGCAGGGACCATGACTCTGAGGACTGGCACAGAAGAGTCACACATGAACTTTTAAGCCTGTATAAGTAACCTTCCAAAGCACAGGCTGAGAGAATAATAAACACGCTTACCTTGCCAGCTGAGAAAGGAAGTGCCTCCTGTCAGTCAGAGCAACTCTCTAAGGCACTGCAGTCTTGTATGGAAGTTGAAGGAGCCCTGTTTGAGGCCTGCTGCCTTTAGAAATGTGACAGAGATACAAGTCTGCTTTCACTGAGACATTAGAAATGGCACTGCAGAGACTCAGGAGATCTAAATTAAAATTCCAGCTCTGCCACAGACTTTTGGAGTGCATGAGCAAATTACCATGTGCCTCAGCTGCTGCTGGTGAGGGGAAAAAAAAGATATTTCTTCTCTCTAACTTTGTCTTGGAGTGCCAAACTAAGGCCATTTCTCACTAAATGTATTTGAACCCCAGCTAAGCAAACAAATAGAAATAAACCTAGTAGTAAATGGGTAAATAAGCAATTTCTAACATCTTGGAATTCATCTGGGATGTCCTGGTTTTGATTTTGTATACTAAATAAATAATATTTATCTGTTTATTAAGACAGGTGAGGTTTCATTGAATGGTATAAATTTACCTGAGAGACAGCAAGTAAATAGATTTCACTGTAGGCAACTGTTTTCTTCATACAAAACCAATGAGGCAAAAGAGAATTTTATAACTGCATACACCCTCAAAACAGCTCGTGCACTATCCTGTCTTTAAGGATAATGGAATATTGATAAGGTGAATGATCACAGATTTTACTGCTGCTGTCTTGAAACTGTGTCTCTGGTTAGTAATATTAACTTTGTTTCCTTATACTTGTTTATTAAAACTGTTATTTTACAGTAGAGAATGTATCTTCTTCCCCACCAATACTCATCACTGATTTGGCCTAAACTAGCCTAATTCCTCAGTCTGGCTGTTCACCTGCAAAGAACATTTCTTAAAAAACAGCAGTGTGGTTAGGCAGGATTTTCCAGTGACAAAAAAAATGTGTGAGGCAGTACAGGACAATAAATAACCAGACTTGTGCTTTAAGTGTGGAATCCCACACTGAGTAAAGGGTTGCTGTTTCTCAGCCTGAATGTCTGAGGAAGGCGAAGGGCAAACTGCTGAACTCTACAGCCTATAGATGTCACCAGCTTTTCACTCCAGCCTTCCCTAGCTATTCTCTGGTTGGTACCTATCTCCCTCCAGCCATTTATTTTGTAGCCCCGCAGGTACTGTTGTTTGCGTGATGAAATACTGCATAGTACAAATTAAGAGCTGCCAGCAGTGAGCTGTACCTAGACAGGAGATGCTAAATGGAAAACGTAAGCGCTAACACAGTACTTTTTCAATTACATCTTAAGCAAACATACTTACTAGGAGTCAGAGAACAGTGTGAACTGCTTTTTAGATAATCACCAGCTACATCATTATGGCATTTCCTGAGCTTTGTTTAAAATGATTTATGGAGGTTATTTGCAACATTTTGCCTTCTCCAGGAATTCTCACGTAAAATTCCAAACCACATAATTTCCGTTCACATAACACCCACAGGAGGCATGCACTGTTCTCTTGGGGCTGGGAACTTGTCTGCAAAATGGTAAGGGCAGTTCCAAAAAAGAACTAAAAACACAGTACAGAAGGAAAATGACCCCCTTAAGTTATTGCAGAGGATGACTTAGGTGCTAACTTCACATAAGGAGCCAAAGGCATGAAGATAGGACAAGGTGGGAGGAGAACAGAGAGCAGGGAGATGGGTTTGCTTGCTGAGGTGAAGTTTTTGGAGCATAACACAGTCTTTAATTAACAGCTCAATTTGGATGTTCAGCAGCAACATACCAGAGATTTCAGTTTGAGTCCAAAGTGGAGCAGCTGCACTGGGGAGGGTGGCTGCACATTGGCTGGTCCATCACTCACACCTACTCGGTGTGGTACCGAGTGTCTATTGCCTCCTGTGATCAGAGGCCTGCACAGGGCTCTGAGCACAACTGATCTCTGTTGCATCAAAGGGAAAAAGCTGTAACTGATTGCTGTTGTGCTTATAGGGCTTATAGGAAGAAGCAGATAGATTGACACCAGGCTTGTACTACATTATTTGCCTAGAGTAGTTGCTAGCTGGAAGTGTGGGGAGGAGGGGAGGATGGCACCCTGATGTAGCAATGTTTTTAGAGAAACTCCTTTAGTCTTTGTATGGCAAGTATTTGCAAGGGGCTTTGCCAGCATAGCTAGAGCTCAGCCATGACTCGTGGAGGCAGGCTCTGGCCAAACAGACTGTGCTCAGAAAACATACTCATCAGTCCCCAGAAAGTGTTTCCACACAGGCTTCGTTGAGTCCTTTCTCGAGACTCATTTTCAAAACTGCCCCAAACAGTGGTCCTTTCTCAGCTTGAAGTTTAAATATAAGATGCAGGGAGAAGGACAGAGACATCAGAGACAGAAGTTAGGAGAGGGGCAGGTCATGGTAGGGGATGCAGTAGGGTCTGACTGCTGGAGTCCCCATGTCAGCGGTTTGCCAGTTGGCTAGCCCATAGTAGTACATCTGGAGGGCTGCAGAGCAGGGCAGTGCTTTTCTCCTGAATTTTGAGCAAATTTCTCAGAGTAGTGAGGAGAAATATGAAAAACCAATGCATGCTTAATTTGGGATTTCAATTTTTTAAACTCCCATCTTAAAATATATTTTAAAACTTTGTTTGTAAATGATCCTCAAAAGTTTGAAAACATGTATTTGCTCAGCTGGTAATGACACTGCAGGCACTCCACTGTTAAGAAATAATCAGCATTTTTTCTTACCATGCCTTTCATGTTTGGATGGAGGACCATACTCAAATTTGATATACAAGGGTATACCTCAATGCAAGAATACCAATATCAGTGCTATTACTATGAATTTATGTTGGTGTAATAGGAAGTTGACTTTGTCCCTAAAATAGAGGCAATGAAAAATGAATATATATTTGAATTTCCCCAGTGGTAGATTTTCATCCTGACCCACCTGACCCAAAGCAAAAACCATACAGCTGTGCTTGTTACTGCTTGGTAATATATTTTCCCAGGAGAGCACAGCTTAGGCTTGGGTCTACTGAAATAGCTGGCTGTTGTTTGTGCTTTAAAAATTGCACTACTAACCGAAGAGAGAACAAGTATCTGTCTACCCCAGGGAACGTACCATTTAACTTTGATGCAGTGAAGAATGGGTTTGAAATAATGTTTTAAAATCCTGTTAAATGAAAGGGAGATGAAGAACTAGAAGAGTACTGTGAGGAAGTGCTTAGTTTGGTTTATTGTTTGATGCAGAACAAAACACACTGTTCAAGAAAAAGGGCAGCGACCCAAAAGACTGCCAATGTGTATTCATGATTTAAAATTATGAGAACAGTAGAAGAGTCCATTTTCTGCAGCAGTATGTAAAACAGGGACAAAAAAAAAAAAAAAGGCTTATTCACCATATTGACTGTGACACATAACTTAATCCCCAAAAGATATCTATTATGTAGATTTGTGTCTGATCTCAAAATCTGGAAAAGCACTAATGCCTTGGGACCCAAAGCTGGGGTTTTAGAAGGAGTCAGCTTTACCTGAACACCAGTACTGCGCAGGCTGGGCCCTGTTCTGGCAGCACTGGCCTGTTCCGCTGCAGCCAGTCCTTTTGGGATTCAGGCTTTTCTGCCTGGGAGCAGCAAAAGTTGTCTTTTACGGTGAGCTCTGAACGTGGAAGGCAGCAGAGATCCCAAATCGTTTCAGTGGGTTTACACTAGGGGCAGAATGGCTCAGTGACTGAAAATGGAGCTTGCTGATAGACAGCCACAAAGAACTAGTTTGCCGTGTTCTCTTCCATACAGTCCAGGGAGGTGTCTTGGGACTATTCTGAGTCACTGCTTTCTGAACAGGATTGTTCCTTTTTTATGTGCAGTGGTGTTTTTAGATGGGCACATATGTGTACAGGAAATTCAGAAATTATTCATAGCTATCTACCTATTTAAACAGCAGAAGAAAATAAGCTTTTCATCTCCTTTATCTCAAGAAACAGAGTTCTGATCTATTCTCATTATGAAACTTACTAATGAGCAGACAAAACCACTGTTATATACTTTTGTAATGTGTAGATTACATGATTGGATAAGGAAGCATTATTTCAATTAGTTACACCATTCATGAATTAAAACAGTTTTAATTGAAGGGATATCCATGGGAATATCCACTGCATTAATCAAGATGAGATGCATTGCAATGGATACTGAATGAATAATGAAACACCAAGTATGAAACATCCCCATTTAGAGGTATCTTAGCTCTTGCATGTACTAGACTATTGAAATTAGTTGAACGAGTACAGAACTTTACGGCTGGAGGCATGTTCACTGTTGTTAAAAGAAATTACAGCATAGGCACAATCTAGCCCAGTTATCAAAAGCTGGCTCATCTACAACTTGTTACAAAAGTCAGCTGATGAAGTTTTCCATATCGGTTTTGCCAATTGCCAGTTACAATAGCATGGTTCCATCTTCACCTGATACTCTTTTAGCCTCGTTCATTAGAGGTAAATGTATGTGTTTGAGGACACACAGACTAAATACTCTTTTACTTATTTGGAGAGAAGTATTTCTTTTTGATGAGGAATAATTTTAAACTATCTCACAGGGTTTGCTGTCTGGAAGAGATTATATACAAATGACTGTTTGATATCACTGTTATTTATTTTGAAGTTCCAAGGTTGTACTTTATTGCAGAGAGAGGCAAATTCTACCTGAATGGTAAGTGTCCATCTCTTGCAAGTTAGCTTGAATCTTAAGTGGTATTTACCAGCAAAAATGCAATAGTAAATACAAAGTGTTGGAGTCACAGATTTTGTCTGTAGATTAGGCTTGATCTTGGTTATCCAAAATCACAATGCAGAGCAAAGGTACTCATTCCAGAAAGGAAACTAATTCACTTGTATTATAACCAATTTAGATGAGCTAATGTGAATTTCAAATAATGTGGTTATACCAGCAGCTGAGTTACTAAAAAAAAGAACCTATGAATCCTACACTGCAAGTATTTACACCACCAGAAGCTTGATTTATGCACCCACTGGAGAAACAATAATACAGGGCCAAATTCTCCCTGCATTTGCTCTGGCTGTTACAGATTAATTAAATTAAGATCCTGATTGAATAGTATGTTTTCTAATCACAGACCATAGACTCCTGTCCTTTCACAGAGCTTTGTGTGTCTCACTAAATACAGCCTGCGCAAAGCAGACATCCAGTTTGAGCTCAGAAGACAGAGAATCTGCTGCTTCCCCTGCTAGTCTGTTCCAATGGTTAGTCACTCTTGCTCTTAAAAATGTGTTACTTATTTCCCATCTGGCATCCAGATATAGGAATGTATGTCAGAATAGCTCTGCTGACTTTAATGTGCTACTCTTGATTTGAGAAATAACAGGCCTGAGGTTTGTTCGCTCCTGATCCTGAATTAGGAAGCTTGTTAGTGCTACAGGTCTGAGCACTTGGTGTCAGCTGTTCCAGTCAGCAAGCTGGGATGTTCGTTAATGTCTTATTACTTTCTTCTGTTTGTTCCACTAGGTGAACATTTGTTCACTGAGTCAGCCTTTATATGCCTGTTCTGCCCACTTCTTTTCTTCTCCCCCTTCTGCCCCAGTGGAGAATCATTGCAAAGTACAGTGATGCGCAGTGTCTACCATTTCCATGAGCAGGGCAGGAGTTCAGTCTGCCTATTCACAAGTTGTTCTTGCTCTTTGAAATGCACATGCATGCACAAAAATATGAGCAAACTCACTCAGGATCTGTTGCAAAATCTCCTCCTGAAAGCTTTTGATTATTCCACATTGAGGTAACCTTCCTTTTAGTCTTTTAAAGGTCAAATCTATCCTGTTACAGAGGATCAGAAAGTCAGTGTATGTCAAATCAGTCAGATTTGACATGCTAGAGAGTGCTAGAATTTTAATTTTGGATCAATAATGATATTAGGAAAGTGTCTAGAGAATAATTCTAACACTTCTACTACATGATTTTGTGCTACCACTACTAAGCTTGAAATTACATCGCCACCTGGTGCCTGTTAGCATCACATACCAAGCTGCAGAAAATTCAGTGTTTCTATGACAATTTCTGTAGCAAATGCTGTGGGTTTGATGTAAAATACCGGCTTGAAAGGTTTCTTGTGAGGGGGGCAGGATGACCACGGTTGATGCCAAAATGCTGGAGCATGAGTGTCTGATGGTTTTGAAATGTGCTGGTTGCCAGAGTCCTCACTGCCATTTGTAAAGCTGTTATAAACCCATAGTTTGCTGCAGGGGTGGGGCTCCTTGGGGGGACACTGAGGTGGTGGCTGCATCCCCTGCTAGCACTGTGCAGTACAACACGTGCTGTAGGTCAGTGCATTGGAAATACCTCTTCACTCTCTTTATCCCAGTGTTCAAGAAAACTTTTGTTTTTTTTTTTTTTTGAATATTCTTCAAATGCAGAAGAGTTTCTTTTTATTTTGCTTTGGTGTTGGAGGGAAATTGAATCACTAAGTAAGGGCCAGTGTCTGCTTTCCTTAAAATGGATCTGTTCTTGATCACAGGAGAAGTCCCCTAAGGTTCTTGAGCTAGGATTTACCCTTTGCTATACTGTATATACAGTGAAGGAAGCAGGAAACAGACCTTCAGGGCAGCAGGTAGTAGAGTGTTGTCTCTCTATATACGTCGGACAGATCACACCTACCGACCTGATTTTATTTTATAATTTTATTTCATGGTTTAGGATCACTTCTTTCCAGGCTAAATACAGAGAAGTCTCTATTTTTATGCCCTAATGTGCTGCAAAGTCTGCATCCACACAAACTCATCTGAAGGAGTTTTGCTGCCGTGACAAGCAACTCTGTTCCCTGTGAATCAAGAGAGTCCTGGAACACATCCTCTCTGGACATTGTCTTGAAGGCAATGCTTCTGAACAACACCCTGACACCATCTCATGCTGGGCTGTGCTACAGAGAGTTTCAAAATTGCCTTATTGTGTAGAAGGGAACAGGGAACTTGGCCACAACCATTTCCTAAGCTTCTTACACTGTGCTGTGGTTTGCAAGAGCTTTTATGTCCTGGGCCAAGCAGAGGTGCCAGCTCACTCTTCTACCCTAAAATGTATGCTTTAGGCAAGAGAATGCTCCTGTGTCTTTTTTTCTACTGCCACCACCAAAAGCATGAGGCCATATGATGTCATGAGAGGGATGAGCAGAGCAACAGTGTGGCTTGGTTGCTAGCAACAGGGGAAGATGCAGCAGCTAGGAAGCCTGGAAGAGCAAGAAGTCCTAGAGCCTATGACTTTTTCTGGTGGGCTTTCT
>JBCJKH010019474.1:0-17270 GCA_039877255.1 Loriculus beryllinus
CCAGTGCCTCAGCATCCTCACAGGGAAGAGCTTCCTTATCTCCAACCTAAACCTCCCCTGTTTAAGCTTTAATCCATTACCCCTTGTCCTGTCACTACAGTCCTTAATGAAGAGTCCCTCCCCAGCATCCCCATAGGCACCCTTCAGATACTGGAAGGCTGCTATGAGGTCTCCACGCAGCCTTCTCTTCTCCAGGCTAAAAAGTCCCAGCTTTCTCAGCCTGTCTTTGTATGGGAGATGCTCCAGTGCTCCTCCTTGATGCTGCTGTGTGGTTTCAATGCTCATTATCTCCTCCACTGAAAAAGAGTGTGGGAAACTACCTCATCTGCTCCTGACATTATCTACCTTCTTTTTTTTAAGACTATAAACTGTTCTTGTTCCACCAGAAATCTTTCCTGCTTTTCTGCATCCTTTGTTTTGCTTGCAAATTTTACTACTTTAATTGATTCATGTATTTCTCTGTCCCCTATTTGTGCAATGAAAAATAGTCTAGATTTGCAGCTATGTCTTCTTTCTATACCTGCTCTTAACTGTGACATAAAATTCTTCTATGCCGTTAGGACGGTTATGCTATTAGCAGTGTTACCAAGTGCTTATGGCATTACAGAAACTGATCATACATATTTGGATTAGAAGGGAGCTTCAAAGCTCATCTAGTCCAAGCCCCTGCAATGAGCAGACATCAACTCAATCAGGTTGCTCAGAACCACATCCAGCCTGGCTTTGAATGTCTCCACCTCTCTGGGCAGCCTGTTCCAGTATTTCATCACCTTCATTGTAAAGAACTTTTTGTCACATCCAGCCCGAATCTCCCCTCTTTTAGTTTAAAGCCTATTGCAACAGGCCTTGTTAAAAGTCTCTCACCATTTTTCTTACAGGCCCCTTTTAAGTCCTGAAAGGCTGCAATCAGGACTCCCCAGAGTCTTCTCCTCTCCAGGCTGAACAACCCCAGCTCTCTCTGCCTTCCCTCACAGGAGAGGCATTCCACCCCCTGATCATTAAGAATATATCCTGTGGCCAGTTACACTACTTCATGTGTAACTCACAACTGAGTTTAAGACAAGAAAACATTAATTATATCTTGTCCACTTTATGGCTGTAACAGGTCTCTGGCCACACAGCACCTACTTTTCTGGGCATTGTTGCTGCCTTCTAGTAATGCAGAATAACTGAGATTCTCAGAGAAGACTTGTGAGGGCTCATAGATCACTTCCTGGGAAATCCCCAAAGTAGGATGCCTCTTACAAGATGTTGCAATGGTTTTTGCATGTACCATGTCCTGTCATCCCCCCCCCCCCCAAACTTCTAAGCATGATCTCTACCGCTTTGAGTGTTGTTACTACATCATACTGTAAAATTAAGTCAAACTCCCTCCCTTCAAACACCTCTGAGGGTTCAAAACAGCATTTTTTTTAGAATACAGTCCTTGAAGCGCTCAGGGCTTGAAAAACAGATGTGTTTTCCATCACCCTCTCCCACACCAACTCTATGTAAGTCACTCTGCTTAAAACAGACAAACACAACAAAAAACCAGAACACTCCATCCTATTTTAAAATTTTACAGTAATCTAGAACAAAGCATGGATTTAGTTATGACCACCTTTACATAACTTACCTTGGGACACAAGCTACTCAAAGATCAAGACTAATGCTATATGAACAGGCTATTCAACAAGATGGGAAGTGTCTTCAAAAGTACAAAAAGCTACAGGCAGTCAGATCAAAATTAAAGTTACTTATGCCTTTGGAGTCTCCTCAGAAACAGATAAGCAGTGAAACAAAGAGAATGAAGAGTCACCTTGCAATAAAAATGTTCAAAGAAAATAAATGGAACTAGAAAACAATTAGCTACCTAAACGTACTATTCCATTAGCTCCGGAGTGGCTGTAGACAGCCAGTGATTTGCTCTGGTAAGTAAGCCTGCAGAAACATTTTATAGGATTTTCCATTCAAAATGGGATTAATGAAAGTGTATGGTGGTTGACAAGAGATGTCAGAATATTCCTGATGCAAAGAGTGCCACAGCTGACTGCCATGACCAGGACAAATCACTGCTGAAGGAAGGGCGTGAAATAAAGAGAAAACACTGGCGTCTTGGCATTGCAGAGACAGACATAAAAACAGAGAAGTATGAAAAGTATGCAAGAACACTGAGCCACAGAAGAGATTATTTGTTTGTAAAGCAGATAGTGGCTGGTAAGCTTTAAACAATTTTAGGTTGAATAGTCAGGCAATAATAATAATGAACTTGATTACACTACAGAATCTTAGAGCCAAGCAATGGTCTAGAAAAAGTAGTTTAAACCACAAAAAAAAAAAAAAGCAATACCAGCAACCTTATTATACACGTGCATATAGTGTAAATACAAACACACCTGCAAAATGCAAGAGTACTTGTTTCAAGAAGGATGCAAAATGTGGAGACAAAGTGAAAGCAAAACTATTTCCTGCCTTGAAAAAGAAAAAAAAAACCAAAACCAAAAACCAAGAGTAGTGATAGGTTCTGAGTGCAGGAGGTACATGAAAGCACATTAAAAGTCATTTGCACAAGCAGATGTCAGTTTTAGAATAACCAGTGCTATCTTTTTGATTTTTTTTTAAATGTACAGGCATCATTAAAAACATCAAGGAAGAAGAAAAATCCCTAAAAACAAGAAGTACAAGGAATAAGGGGGAGATATTCTAAGAAATTATTATTAGCTTCAACTTCAATTGCAGGTACTGTGCTAACCGAGGAATATTTGCTTAAAAAAACCCAACCCAACAGCCTAGATAAACTTCACCTCTTTTCAGAATTATAAATCCTTCTTAGAAGGCAAACTAAGAACAGTGATATATTTCTCTCTATAGAAATTTCCTATAACAAAGTATCAGTTCACCCATAAAAAACAACATACATTTGCAAGATACTGAGCATTAAAACATGGCATTAGAAGAGCCTGCACATTTATCATATTAGGCACGCTCTGAAACAAGGTGGGTCCTACGCTTGAGTCTCACTGAAGATCACAGGACTCTGCACAGATGACCTAGTGCATGTAGAGGACCAACAGGAAAAAGGAGGAAGGTAAAGCCACCTTTACCATTCCATTACTTTTCTAGTCACCTAGAAGGCAGATCTTACATTAACCACTAACTGCTGTGGTTTTACAAAGGCATCCTCTCCAACTTGAAAAATACCCTCTAATGTACACACACAGATGATCAATCTGGACAAAAATACAAAACAAAAACAAAACCCTCAAGAAGTAAAGTGTGGAAGCAGCACCAACAATACTGTACACTGCTCCTCAATGACAGGAATAGTCTTCGCCCTAATCAAACACTGGAAGAGAATGATGTAACAATTAGGAAAAGTAATACTAAACATTTTTATTAATTTTATATGAAAGAGTTGAAGTTTATAGAGATTTGTGTACTTCACAGAAAATATGTAAAAGCACATACACAGTGGAAAAAAAAGACAAACTGTTACTTTTATAAGTACTCTTTTACTGCAGAAAAAAGCCCTGATATTAGAAACAAAGTATTTTTACTTAAAATTTCAATTATTTAGTATGCTTTTCCCCCTACTTCTAGCTTTAAAAAGCGACATACAGAAGTAACAGAAATACAATCTTTTGTATTTCTGAGAAATAGTATCTATGTCAGCTCTTCTGTCACAAGCTACTGGTCTTGCAGAAGTCTAAACTTCTCCCTCCATGACCCCCTCCCAATTAGGAGAGTTATAATATTTTATTTTTCATCTTTTGGTTTTGTTCTATCTATTCTGCCTTTAGTTCTGCAGGGTCATTTCACTATGTGGCTTACCCAAGATCTTACCCTCGCTAAGGCTCCTAAATGCTTCTGAAACACCTGCAGAATGAAAAAATGCTTCTGTAATTAGACTTTAAATTTCATTTTAGAGTGAGACAAACATTTAGAAAAATCCTGGTTTACAAACAGAAAACATCCATGAACACATTTTACGTTTGTGTAAACACAAAAAGATGATTCAGCTCACAGACTAGGGCTGGTGGTGGGAAGGAAAGAAAAACAGGGGAGATTATTTTCTCCAAGGCTGGAGAATTCCACAGATGTGTGGCCAGACAAGCAGCATGCCGCATGCGGGACCTGTAACAGGCTGGAGGCAGGAACCAGGCAGCTCTCAAGGGTACTGCGACTGCTTGGCTTCAGCTGCTTAAGAAATGCAGCAGTATCCTGGCAGGGCTTTGGTGATGCCCTCAACTCCCTCATCCCTGCAGAGAAGCCAGGAAAAATTCCAACGAGAACATAACGTATCCAGAGTAACACATAAGGAAGGAAGGAAAACGTGCTTTGGAAAGTGATGGGACAAAGGTACATGCTCAGAGGCTTGGGAGACAAAGCAGGAAGAATGAGAGCCCCCCAAGAAAGGTATGTGAGCTCTCCGGTGAGCTCACACGACCTGCCAGGACATGACACAGAGACCTCCGATTTATCCAAGTACAAAGACCATTCATGCCTCTTCATGTTGCTGAAAACCTGTGTGTGGTGTGAGCTGGGGCCTAAGTCAGCCATTCCAGACAGAAAAATCAAGGTGTGGAGAGATGAGTATTATAGCCATAACTATCATCACTCTGGCTAGTCAACCCTAATCGCAAATGCAGGAATTTAGCTAAAGTAGAGCCTGAAAAAAAACACTACCAGCTAAATGTAAATATTTCCCCCTTTCTTGCCTCCTGTTCTTCAAAACATCAAATAATTTTACTGTGAACACAGGCTATTTCATACTAGGCAGCAAAACAGACCTGCTAGTGCCAAATTATATCTCCTTGGTTTAGGGATCCCTGGATTTTTGTGTCTTCTAGGTTCACCACCACCACTAACTTAACAATGATGCAGGAAGATAACAATCAACAGCACAGCTCAGAAGAGACAGGTTTAGACTACTGTTAAATGGACCGTGTCGAGTTAAAATCTAACCAGCACATAAAAAATACCTAACACTGCAGAAACTCAAACTCCTCAAACTTGGCCTCTTACTCTTTAAAAGCTGGGCTATCTTGTACATGTGTTTTCTTCTCTTGCTACTGTAAACATTAAAAAGTCTCTGTTTATTGATCATTTTCAGATAATCCCTGAAACGTCAGGAAAGATTCAATAACTGGAAGCATTGACTTAGTGCAAGTACCTCTATCTCAAACACTAAATCATCTGCATCACAGTGTATGGAAGAAAGCACGTGCATCAGCTCCCCCCCACAAAACTACACTGGCTCTTAAACTGATGTGTAAAAGCAGTGAAAATAATTTGTAACAATAGCAAAACTGCTGAGAAACAGCATAATTTATGGATTAGCATCATTAAAAAAATACTTTAAAATACATGCAAAGTAGAAATTAAGCACTATTTCATTTTAAAAATTCATGTTTTGGGGTTTTGGGAGAGGTTTTGTTTGGTTTTGTTTGTTTTTTCAAGAGGATCTGGTTCTTAATTCACTAGTATAATCCTCAACCACAAAACTTTCTTAAAAGATTGAGATAATGCTTTTAAAATACATATCATATTTATTATTTTTGAAATCGGCTATAAATAAAGACATTTTGCTAGCATGTGGATTATTCACATCTGGAGGACATTTAGTTCTGCCATCCCTATTTAGTGTCCAACCAGATTTGCTAAACATGCCCCATGCACAAACATTTCATCAGACCCCAACGATACAGGCTGATTGCTCAGCATGTTTAAGAATAAAGCAGGTATCCGACATAGAGTAAAGCAGGTGTCTGATACACAGTAGGGAGTCAAAGCTCAGGCTTATTTCTGGAGAAATCAGTCTTCACAATTTATTTGACAATTTTTTAAGCACGTATCTATTTGAAACATCATCCTCCATCACTTAAGCAGCACTGTTATACACTATAAAGTCTGTAGCAAAGAAATCCCTATTCCACACAAACAGCATTTACCCTAAAAGTAGAATAAAAATGCAAAGCTAAAACAACAACAGAAAGATCACCTCAGCCAAAACAATATCACTCATCATTTCTGTCCCAGCTCTTATTAAGAGATCACTCATAAAAAGCAGATCTGTCACAATAAATAAATTCAGTCAACATTTGACTAGGATCCAAATTGCCTCTTAAGTGTTGAAACTTTTTCTCATTAGCAGGTACGACATTGCTGAACCAACACTTGCAGGATATGTATCTGTTCATACTTAACAAAGGTCAGATCTGTCAATAGTTAAAATGCTGATGTTTTAAGCAACAATTTCATTAAAACTTTGAACAGGATCTTTCCTACATCTTACACATCAATTCAATGTTGCTCCAAGAGAAAGCTACAAGAAATAATACTCTTAATTTCGGTATTTTTATAATTCAAAATTTCTGACAAACAAATATTATATGTTAATATGATGGGGTATTTCTTAATGTTAATGTTACACGAGATAAGGTGGTTTTCTTAGGAAAAAAAATTTAGACTTTTATAAACAGCTAATGCTGTTTGGCTTACAGCATTTTTATTGCAGGACATCAAAGCTGCTTCTAGCATGCTGTACAATTTGGGGCTGAGGGGAGATGAATGAAGGTTGCAGTAACAACAGGTGGGTAAAATGCATAAAGTGAAAACAGAGTAGGAAGATGCATCAGTATTACCATGGAAGAGGAAACAACACACAAACAAAAACACAGTATCAACAGGTATGTTCCAAAAGAATGAAACACAAAACATTTACTACTGCTTTCAGAAAAGCATCAGGAAATTGAAAGCAAAGCTCTTCTGACACTTCTTTTCTCAAGTGATCAATTCCTCTCCCTAGCCCACTACTCTTCCAGTTTACAGCTGAGTAACGTAAATGGGACAGGATTAAAGACAGGAAGATTCTTAGCTTGCGATATACTAGACAACATACGCTTTTGTGGGTTTGGCTTTTTTTTTGTTTTTTATTTTAAATATCTTTAAACTCAGTAGGAGTGGAAACTTAAGGACTTTAAGGACGATTTTAAACAGTTAAAAATTAGACACCTATAAAGGAGAAAGCTGAGGGTTACAAAGCTGAATAGGTAGGATGACGAAGAATGAAAATGCAGTTAGGAGAGGCAGTGTGTACAGTAAATCGTGCTGGAACACTTTATGAAAACACCAACATAAGCATAAAGTGAACAAAATCTCACAAAATGTAAACAGGGTCTTTTACAGAATGGAGTATTACGCTGACCTGTTTCAGCTATAATTTTTCTAAAATAAAGAAAAAAAAAAGAAAAACTGAATGATACCTGTTGAGCTGCCAAGACTACCATATATTAATATCTATTTTGCTACTAATCAGATCAAGTCTGAAGAGGTCTATTTTAAAAGCCCTTCATAGATACCCATTAATCCAATTCTGTGTTCATATTGATGCCAGTTAGTTACACGTCCTCAGTTTCACTTGTGCTATGGAGAGCTTTCGCATGATTTACATGTCATAGTCATATACATGTGAAATGACATAGTACTACGCTTATGTATACTGTAATGCTTGTGCACATAAAGGCAGGTTAGAAAGAAAATGGAGTGCATAGACCCTGAAAAGACCAAAAAACATTTTCAAGAGGATAAACAGTAGTTTATATACTTCAAAGTGACTTTTTAGAGAAGCTTAATTGTTCTTTTGTCACAAATACTGAAGGCAGAAGATACACTCAACTGCAAATGATTCTCCAAGTAAACCAGTTTCTTCTCTGTACCAGGTATAATTTCTTCCTCCTTTGAAGAAGTAAGGCTAGATTTTACTTGAAGCAAGGAAAAGACCATCTTTTTACTAAGTATATTAAATATAACAGAAAATAGTATTCACAATATCATCCAAAATTATTTTATGGACTTCAGAAATACCCCAGTTTATCTTGACAACAAGCACAAGAACTACAACAAAAACAACCAGGTAGCTAGGTAACTTTAAAGCCAAGCTTCCATATCATGCACAGAGGAATAATCAATCATGCCCATGGCAGAAATGAACTTCTTATGCCCCCTTCTAGTATTTTTTTGTCACTTGGTATTTTCAAAGTTAACTGTATGTTCATCTGACATTTTCACCCGGTATTTCAGTCTAAAAAACCAATGACCTCACCCTCTGTCCCTCTCAAAACAAGCATTCCTACTCATAAACAGGGTAGAGGGAGAATCGAGTACATGGATCTGCCCATTCACTTGCCAAGAACCCTGTCCCCAGCCTCCATGACAAGGGGTTGTCTCTCTCTCAACCTCTTTTAGATATACACTCTCTTTGCCTTCAAGGCAAGGTGAGACTCTGAAGCAAAGACCAAGCTGACACAGAAAAGCTTACATTGTTCCCACTAGCACCCCACTGAACATTAGCAGGAGGTACTGAGATACTCCTGTCCCTAACAAATAGCTAGGTCACCTTCCCACAAAAGAAATGGTTTAAAAGAGAACCACCCTGCTGCCATAGACACAGATTTTAACTTAAGTAAATAAGGTTTTGCTCAAGGAGCCAACAAAATACACCAAGAATTTTAATTAAGAATAAAGATTTTTGTAGTACCTATTCTAACCAGTGCAGTTTGTGAGATTTAATCCATGTAACGTAACATGTAACTTATATACATTTTACAGAATAAGGTTACACAGGCGTTTTATTCAGAGCAGGATCCGCAATATTTTTAGTACAAGGTAAAGAAAAGGACAGCCCTTGGTGTTTCCATTTGCTTGATTTCTATTATTTTACAGAAGCCAAAATATTTTAATTAACCTAATACTTTGTCAGGTATAAAAAAAGGGAAAGAAATAAAAATATTTAGAGAAAAAAGAAGGATCAGGAATCTCCCTGTTCTTTATAAGCATCACTGTATTTCCTCTCACAAACAGATTATGGTCTCCCCACACCACAGTATGCCACAGAAGACAACTCAGCACCACTAGGAAATGAAAAGAACAGAACTTCATTCCTCCCATTTCCCAGTGTCAAAAGCAGATGCTGCCACCAGCATGATCTGCACACTTGCTCTCTGGAAGGTGACCTACTCTTCCTACTGTTTCAGCAGTTACTAATCCAAGTCACAAGTGAAAATGTCTCACGTAATGGGTACTATCTGCTGTCTTCCAGTGGTTCCCCCTCTCCCTCCCATCTGTAGATATGTTCTCACAGTTATTAGCATATCACATTCCCACCTTTAATGCAAAAGAAAGAAGGGGAACCACACAGTAAAAATAGAAAATACGATATGGCTGCCATTATCTACGCCATTTTAGCAAGGATTTGTGGTCCCAAATCCTAAATAAGGAAAGCTCACATGAGCTGGGAGCCAGTAGTTGGGTGGGAGTTATAAACAGAAAGCAGTTTCCACACTACTTTTTCCTCTTCCACCTCCTCATGGCATATCTAACACTACCAGATCTGTTTAATCATGAACTAGATTTTCTTCAACCATCTAAACTGCACATAAAAGCTACTGCATACCATATGCACATTAATTCTTACAGTGGATGCTAAAGGATGTAGGTCTGTATATTTCTTACCTACCAAAACTTAAAACTTTAACAGAGAAGATAATAGAATCTGGACAGCAGAATATTCCCATCTTTGTTCTCAGCCTCATATAGGTACCCATTCTTAGGGTACTCATTCTCAAGAGTGCCCTCTTAATCACAAATGAAGAAAGCACTATGGACAGAAGGAACATTTGCAAAATGCCAGCTCTCTGGACCATAGTTGGACTTCAGGAGTTAGTATGTAATAATGGAGACATTCAAGGACAGGTTGGATGTGGTTCTGAGCAACCTGATATAGGTGAATACGTCCCTGCTCTTTGCAGGGGGTTGATCTAGATGAGCTTTGAAGGTCCCTTCTAATCCAAACTATTGTACGATTCTGCAACTTCTACACAGCATGATGGCATCTGCATGTGAATGCATCACGTATTGTATATACTGATACTTTGAAACACAGAGGAAAAACAAAGTGAGCCTTTAACTACCATACCATGAAGGAAAAATGCACCAGCAAGAAACAGTATGAGATCACTTAAAAGATTATGTATTTTATATATTCCTCACATTTCATATTTCCCAAAAGAAACACATAAAAGTGAGAGTGTTCTATGAAGCCATAACAAAATAGTTAACAAAAAAAAAAAAAAAAAAAATGGGGACAAGGAATTAGAAATACATTCTATGACTGCATTTTCTAGGCTGGCTAAAATTATCTAAGTTCTATTCCAGAGTGCTGAAGACCTGAATTTCAATGAAGCACATGAATATGATAAAAAACAGGTGATAATATATACACTGTCCTGTTGGAGTTCATATTGGCATTTAATGTCTTTAACACTAACCACTTACAGATTTTATCTATCAGAGCAACTGAACTTGCAGTTAACAGTTGTTTCATCTCGGACTACAATTCAAGAAATAGTTTTTGAAGCTGCTAAGACCAGATACTCATTCTCAATAGACAGGTAGTACTGAAGCTGGTATTTTGATTGAAAGCTTTTAACCTTGAAAGTCACATTAGAAAGGCACTATAAAAATGTTACAGTGCTCGATGTCATGCAATGAAACGGTGCAAAGCATAGTGACTCCAAGATAAGTATGCTAGAATTCAGCACTGAACACATGAAAATGAGCTTTTGGATATTGAAGCAAAAGCAACATTGTCCCTTTTATCAGATTTTTTTACAGTGATCTAGAAGAGACTTACAAGACTGCTGCAAATGACAATTACTCTTTTCTGCTCTTTGGCTATGCTACACACTTGGAAAGAATGAGCAGTTTATTTTTGCTTAAACTCTGATGAAGAACAATCCACAAGCAGATTTGGTATGTAATAAAATCCCCCACACCTTCTGTATGTGTCACCTAGGAAAACTTAACTTCAAGAAATGAATCTGAATTGTATTTTTATTCTTTTTTTCCTGTGGAGGCCAGTCTTATAAGGAAAGGCTTAAGAGAGCTGGGGTTGTTCAGCCTGGAGAAGAGAAGGCTTCAGGCAGACCTTATTGTGGCCTTTCAGTACTTAAAAGGGGCTTATAAGAAAGATGAGGGAAAACTTTTTAGTATGGCCTACTGTGATAAGACATGGGGTAATGGTTTTGAACTAAAAGAGGGGAAATACAAGCTGGATGTGAGGAGACAATTCTTTACAATGAGGGTGATGAAACACTGGAACAAGTTGCCCAGAGTTGTGGATGTGCCATCCCTGGAGACATTCAAGGCCAGGCTGGATGTGGTTCTGAGCAACCTGGTCTAGTTGAAGATGTCCCTGCTCATTTCAGGGGGGGCTGGACTAGATGAGCTTCGAAGGTTCCTTACAAGCCACCTTAGTTGGGAATCTCAGGCTTCCAAAATATCTGCACTCAACAGCTCACACTGAATACATAAAATTAAAAAAGAAATAATAATGTTTTAGACAAAACCTTAGAAGAAAATACTAAAATTTGCTTCATCAGTCACATGAAAATCTGAGTAAGATGAGTGTAATCTGAGTATAGGATGAACGTAGCATGTAAACTACTTGCCCCTTTTTAAGAGGTAAACTGCAGGGTAAGGAGAGATATATGCCAGCTGTTAGCACAGAGTAAGAAGTACCCCGTAAATCATAAACTAGTTACCATTACCATAACACTGTAAAGATATCCAAGCTTCCAAACTTAATTTTTAAGTCTCAGGCACTCACAATAACCTTCTCCTAAATTATTAAGCTCCCTTGAACTCAACACACAGGCATACAATTATTCATTACCTTTATCTATTGTCTTATTCTAAATTAATAACAACAATCCAAGATCCAAAACAAACAAGCTGCCCACTAGTTTATGGAGAAAAACAAAACAAAACTCCAAACAAAAAAAACTTACACATCTGTTCCACTGCATGCAGGCGGCTTCATTTGAGGTTAAATACTTGCTACTCAAACTTAGTGATGATGATTGTATCTAAGGAAAAGAAGAAAGTAATTCCTTTTAATATATTTTTTAGTCTTGTTAACTGTCACAGTGGCAAGTCATGGGATGTCTTAAGTTTCTCTTTAGGTGACAGCTCCAGCAGTTGCAATTGCACGACTAGGTCTCACCTTCTTCAAAATCCCGAGCCCTCATAACTGAAATATTCAAGAAAAAATGGACATGTAAAATCCTAGAACTCCAGAGAAAAAAATTCTAAATACAGCCCCTCCACCCCCCAATGAGTACTATAGCCTTGACACTGCTCTATTGTTTTACGCTTCGGGATGACCACCTCTCATAATGAATTAAACCAAGCCTATACTATATACGAGATCTCAAAGGCGCTTGCCGACACCTTTCAACGCACCACAGGATTCATCTGGCAGCTTGTTACATCTCTTTATTAGCCCAGCATACTGCTTACACACTGCACCTACCACATGTATTAATCAACACGCAACAGCATTGGATCAACACAAGATTATCATTCTCCACATATGAGAACAGACCAATTGCAAGGGGAGCATATTAGGTCAGATAAACTGTCTTAGCAACTAAACAGACCAAAACAGTCTATCACAGGACATAATTTTGTAGTTTCGCATTTTTAGTCCCACTGACCATTACATAGACACGAGTGTCATTGTGCAGAGGCACCAGCTGTCTCACTGCCCCAGTATACTGAACAAAAAACCCCAACCAACCAGAAAATATTTTTGCCATCTTAGAATATCTGGAAAGTGAACTTTGACTCCAAATCTGAATACAGAAAACGCTGGACTCCACAGTGCTTTGTGGTCAGGATGCTGCTTTGGCATCTTTTCTAAACTTCATATAGCTCAAACATCAACAGAGATTAAATCAGCAAAGCATTCTCCCCACTAAGTCAGTGCCTATTGCTCTTACTTGGATTGCAAGATGGTGACTGATATAAGACGCAGACACACATATACACACTTTTTTCCTTGAGAAAGAGAGCACCTCTCCAGAAGGTGAGAAGTCCTGACTACTGGCTTACCGTGCATTATAGAATGAATTATACATTTCTTTTACTGACATTTCATTTAAAAATACTTCCATACTCTCTCTTAAGCAAGTGAAAACATCTCCAGAGCTGTGCAGCTGGCTGCTTTGACTGTTAAGATGAGACATTTCAGCCATCCCTTCTACACCGAACATTTAAACAATGTATACAAAAAGAAAGGTGTCAGCAAAGGAGACAGAGACCCATCCGATACAGGGCTCTCAGCAGGAGCAGTTAAGGAACTCTCCCAAGATCTGGATTCAGCTCCTCAGGCGAAGCAGGGAAGTGAACCTGGCTCTCCCACATTCCTTACTAGTGCCAGAGCCACCAGACTACAGGCAAGATAGAGTACAAATAATGCATTTATCCTCCCCAAAGCCTTTAAAAAAACAACCTCAAAATCCCAGAACCCTGCCATTCCCATTTTACCATTCTTTCGTTAAAGTTGACTATAAAATAGTTTCAAGCTGGGCCAAACATTTCATTCAATTCAAATTAATGTTTGTATTTTCTTGACTGTTTTAGTGAGAAGAATAACAAAGAAGTCATTTTAGCTGGATCCGAGCTAATTTTCTTTAGAGGGAAATATGGATTCAAAAAATAGCATACAAAATTACAGCAACAGGTAAACAGCGTAATTACTGAAATGCTACTTAAATGGGGGCAAAACAAATTCTTTGATCACTGTCATGAGACAAATATATTAATCTTAAATTCCTTTTCCCATATATTCTGTAAAGAATTGCAAGAGAATATTGCTAAAATATGTCACAGCTGTTAAACCAAGTCTATTTTCAGGCATAATTTTAAAGCTATTGACTTCTGAACTCCAGAACTGCCTTTTCTATTAAACATACAGAGAATGTGAGCACTCAGTAAAAAAAGTTACTCTAACACACCAAGGGAAAATAAACCTGTATGACCCTCATGAATGTAAACCAGCACACTCAAAAAGAAAGAGAAAAATAAAACCCAACAAGCTGTCGAGCAGCTATAACAATACACTAGTAACCCCATAACCCTAATAAACCCTAGGGACTGTCCAACCCTGCACGGCATTACAAAGCAAAGGGAGAAGGGAAAGAGGTGAGAAAGGGAAGGGAGGCAAGTGTGCAGTAATAACTAAACAGAGCACACAGGTTGCAAGTTTAAATATAAAAATTATGGTAGTATCGTAACATTTTTTATGTCAGTATCCATGAAAAACCAGTCTTACATAGGCTAAGGGAAAGATGGATACTTCACCTTCCAGTATGTTGTTCAATGTAAGAAAATTAACAGTTTGTTCTATCACACTTGATTGAAAATAAGAGCCTTAAAATATTTCCCTGTTGCTTTCACAGACCATCATATTATGTTCTGTCTCACCAGAAAAAAAAAAAAAAAAAAAAACAAAAAAACACACACACACACACAAAAAAAAAAAGGCAAAACCCATCCCCCCTCTCCAAAAGAAACCCCACAATAATCCTACGTGGTTAAACTATGTATCACACTAACTTAGGATAAAAGTTCCTCCACTGCTGGGGGGAAACAGTAAAGGCTTTAGTCGTTCTTGCTTTTAGTATGTGCTTTTAAACCCTAAATTTCACATGAAAACTATTTTTAGGCCACAGAAACTACTCATTTTTTTTTCATATTTGGTTGAAATCAAACAATCCCATAGTTGTGAATGGACAGGTACTGGTGATGCCAGTAGCAAGTGTAAAACAAGCAGCTGAAGTTTGCACATCTGCCACATGCAAGAGAACAGCTTCCTGTGCAACCCGTTTTAGAAGTGTACACTTGAACAGATAACACTAAGTAAATGACAATAATTTATGTCTATATTACTAAAATACATAGATTTCCCCTACTTAATAAAAAAAAGGCACCAGTCATGCTGATGAGTGATGATCTACATTGTGCAAAATCTCAAACTAAACTTTCTGTAATATTGCTTTCTATCTCAATGTAAGCTAATACACATTTATCATCACACCTAACGGCAGAGAGACAATTATTTTAACTGTACATTACAGCAGCAACCCCACAGCATAATATGCTCATTTTGAAGATGAGAACACCTACAAAATTGAAAACGAGCATTCAAAAGACAGAATTTACAAAATTCTCTCATACAGAGTCTTCACTGTGAATCGTGGTAAAATACAGCAAGGTGTTGGAAGATAAATCTGCATTCTTTCACTCAAACTTTCTCAGAGCCACAAAAAAAAATTCTCTAAGAAATTATTGTATTTAAGGTTCTAAAAATCAGAAGAGAATAAATTCCAAGAAAAAGAGAAGTAGAAGATATAATAAGCTCAAAAGCCACACAAACCAGTAGCTACCTCCTATGACTTAGAGTTTTCCAGAACTTCCATCTGTAATAGCTAGTTCTTACATATCATTGACCTAAGATACTCTACTTCATGTGTATAGACAGTTTTAAACAAACATGTGAAATTCAGTTGCCCTTCTGTGCTTCCAAAGGATCTGTTACAAGCCTTAGTGATGTCTTATGTGTACAGAAGCAGATGCCTTCTGCAATAATCATCCAATACCCTGTGACACAAGCTGTTTTGCAAAAACACTTCTTGCTCAGAACGTTTGCAGCATAGGTTTAAAATGAGCCAGGACAGGTGGAAACACCAACCAGAGGGAGAGGCTATAGCAGACAAAGTAACAAGAAGAAAATAAGCATTACTGTAAACACACCACCTGCCTAGCCTTCCACTATTATATACTTTGCTTTCTACATTAATCATTAAGGATGCTGTACTGTCACAGTTATACAGTAAAATATACTGTTACAGTTATGGTTATTCAAAAGCACAAATGTTTAGAAAACTTATCCGAGATGCTCAGTTCGGCTCTTTCATTTTACTTATCCTCAGTCAATATTCTTACATTTGTCCACTCAGGAGAACTTCTACAGAATAAATTTCTAAACATCTGTTCAAGTTGGACGGTACTAGCAACACAAGTACAATAAGTAGATACATCCAACCAAATAAAAGCTTTCTCACATTGCCTGTTGGTCTTACACCTAGCAGACAGCAAATTACTAGTGACCACAAAAGAATTTCTGCTGCTGTTGATATACAGTGAAGAAGTGCAAGATTTTTTTTTTTCCTCCACCTATCTCTATATTAAACGAGGATGTCTCTACCCAGCACTTGCACAAATACAGGCTTTCCAGCTGCAGCATACCTTGGGGATACTTGATAGGTCTTCCACACTTTACTACCCTCAGTATGTACTCCAAGAACATCCTTCCAGGGGTGCACATCTATGCCTAAAGTGAAACGCTGCATTACTTAAGATAACCTTTGGAAGAAAATAACTGTGCTCACCCTCTTGAAAAGTAGAGGGCATGCACATACGTAGTGGGCCATACAGAAAACACTGAGAGGTGTGCTTATATTATGGGGGCTTGAAAGGCTTTCTCTACTTGGTATTTACAGGCATAGTGTGACAGCTTACACTGAGTTAGTGAAATCTCTCAAAGATACCCCCCAGAAACAAGACATGGCTGCTTCTAACACATAAGCACTAGGAAGAAAGATTAGGGAAAGAGGACTTCTTTCTACACTGCAAAGACAAACATTTCTAAACTTAGTGGTGTAAGCGGAGCCACCACTAATGCAAAAGAAACCTTTTACCTTTCAACGCATTAACACATGCTTTTACACATAGCAGACCGTATGAGCAGCAGACAACTTTAACTGTATTGGACACTCTGAAATCCAACATTATAACGCAGCCAGTCTCTATCATCATCAGCTGTCTCAGTGTGGATCTAGAAGTTACAGAAGACACTTTTAAGCAAAATACCGAATCCCAAGCAGGAACCAAGAGAAGCAATCCACAAATGTCAAACTCCGCAGTTTTTCCACAAGCAACTTTCCTGAGCACCTCAGCCCAAGAGGGACGGGGCTAGGCGCTTCACCCCACGCAATAACGGATGCAGTGTTAGCCGCCTGCTCCTCTCGTGTCCCGCGTTTTCGGGAGGAACGCTTTTTAGACTTCCCTTGGCTTTGCAGCACCGGTGCTCGACTAGCCAGCCTGTGCCCAGGGAACCCTCACCCCCGCCGCTCCCCGCGCACCGAGGTCCGCACCGCGTCCCCTGCGCGGAGCCTTGGCAGCCCGCTGCGTGGGGCGGCGGGCCCTCCCCCCACCCGGGGCTGTCCGGGCCACCTCCGATCGGGATATCAGCGGCTGCGTGGTTACTGCTCCCGCCAGGTGGGAGCGGGCACGGAGCCCGGCGGGTTCCGCCGGCCCGGCCCGCGCCTCGCACAATGCCGGGCGGGCTCGGGGCGCGGCCGATGGTTCCGCGGCCACCCCTGCCG
>JBCJKH010019477.1:0-46449 GCA_039877255.1 Loriculus beryllinus
CCCAAGTCCTTCTCTGCAGGGCTGCTCTGAATCTCTTCTCTGCCCAACCTGTAGCTGTGCCTGGGATTGCTCTGACACAGGTGTAGGACCTTGCACTTGTCATGAACCCTAACGATTCTATGATTCTATGATTTATGGCAAGTGTGTGACACAAAGCCATCACTGATAAATTTCACATTATTTCAAGATATGTGAAAGTCTATACAATTAAATCACATATGGTGAAGAAAACTGTAAAAAAGAACACCCAACCTCCTCCACCTATCTCCTCTTCTCGCACATACATTAATTTCTTACAATGAAACGACTGGTTATTTGCTGAAACTTTTACAGAAATTTCCCCTGGAATGCAACCAACATAAAAATACCAGCCTCAGTTCTTGCAAAGTTGTCACAATTGAAGGACATATTCAAAATTACCAGTTTAATGTTTTAATACACTTTTTCAAGTTCTCCATTTTCAGTGCTTATACTAATAAAAATCTATGGCTTCAACAAAACCATAAAGCCAGGCTTCCACACTAATGCTTAAAAGTGCTTCTTAATCAGTGTATATACCACTAACTTTTCATTCAGTTCACTGTGATTTTAAGTATTTCTAGATAACTGCAAAACACTAGTGTTTTACATCAGAGATTTCTGGAATGGAATCCAATTTTAAAATCAAAGTAAGCTTAAAATATTTAGGAGTAATATGTAGCTGCATATTAAGATATAATTATATGCTCAAAAATATTTGTTTCATAAAGTACAGATTTAAAAACTCATGTTTCATCAGAAAAGTAAACCTAACCAAGGAAGAATTTAATTTTATATTTACATGTATGCCAGCAAAAGAAAAAAGGAAAAAGATCACCCTCTAAACATTCTATGCTATGTTTTACACATCATGTTGGTTCTTTTTATAGACTATTGACTAAACTCCATATACTTCAAGAAATGCAAAATAAAAAATCTGCACAAATATCAACTTCAAATTGACAATTAAAGACAAAATTATGTTTCAGCATAACAATACTAACTTTACGATAGCTACTTACATACAGTAAACACATGCAAAATTCTAGTATTATACAAAATATCTCTCCTTTGTCTTCAATGAGTATTACAGAATGAAAATTAACTTCCAGCATCTGGTATGGATACAACTGTAAGGTAAAAAAACAAAACAAAACAAAACAAAAAACCAAACAAACCAGAAACTATAAAACGTAACAGGAGAAAAATAAAAAAAAACAGAACATCTATCTTTGAAGACAAGGCTTTCTTTTTGAAACTATAATCATTCTAAGTCAATAATCAGTGTATATAGGACGCATATTAAACATTTATTCTTCTGTTCAGCAAAAAGCTGCAATATGAACCACAACTCAGAGGAACGTCTGAGGGTCTTTTAATGAGAGATATGCTACATAGAATAATGTCATCTAACCATAACGGTAGGGTGATAGACTCATTTATAATCTGCAAGTCACAAGCTAAAGCCAAAATCTTTAAAACAAATCTTTATGCCTAAGTAAACATGTAAACACAGGACTACTCAGACATAAAGCTCAGCATATGCAGAAATATGCTGATTACTGAGGTCAAACCGCAAGAAAAATTTTCAAATGTTTTTTAATATTGTTTGTAAATTGTTATTCTTATACCAGTGATTTTTAGGTAATTGATTAAAATTAATGACTATCTCTAATATTATTATAAATTCTCATCAGTTCTGAATCCATAGATGTATTACACAGATGTACCTGTATTGCACAGAGGTAGTGCTCTAAAAATTAAATATTTTTACAGCCATAATTCTACTAGCCTATCTCTCAAACTGCCATTAAAGTTAATACTGAATTTTAAAATCTTAAAACTTTTCTTAAAACTATGAATGGAAAAAAAAAAGTACTGGCAGATTTTAAATGAGTGCATGGCTGAATGTGACACTTTCTTTTTACCTGTATTATAGTCTATACAAATTTTGGCATACCTCCAAATTACAAGGATGCATTGCTCGTATACGGACAACATATAAAAGACACCTCAAAAACAAAGGATATGTGCAGAAATATGCTTTGTAATTTTTTTTTAAATGCTTACATCTCCTTTCTACAACATGTTGCCTTGATCTTTTTCACATTAAGGAAGCCTGCATGCGCTCAAACTCACCACAATATTCTCTTCAGACTGAAACTTCTTTTTCTTTGATTTCTTCGTGTCTGCTAGGCCAGCATGATGTCTGAAGATCTCCTCAAAGCAGGCTCTGGTTTTTGCCTTTGCCTCACTTTCAACTGCAGAAAAAAAACTAGAGTATGATTTGCTATCTCAATAATCACCATTGCTAAAAAACTGTGTAATCATGCTTTAAAATTAAAATGACAAGAATTATTTTATCAGGGAAAGTTTACCAAGAAATTTGTTTAGCATTCAGTTAAGAATTTCCACTGACAAAGTAAACCACACAAGGATAACTCAGCAACATTGTACAAATACACCAGGCTATTACTTGTTGAAGTCGGTACCATCAACTTTGTTTCCTGAAGAAAAAACATTTTGAAGAGCAAAAACATCAGGACCAGCATAAAACGGGCTAGTTTAAGCAGAGGGGAGATTATTGCCCTCGTTGTTTATGAATGGTACCACACTGATAACAGATGACACTGTCTCCAGAATGAGCAGCAGCTCTAGGTTCTTACTGAATCTGGATCCCAGAGAAGCACCACCCTGAGACAGATCTGCAACAGGAAGGAGCATGCAGGGATCCAAAATCAGCTGGAGCCAAGTCCCTATTTTCTGTGAATCATGATACTTGCTATTAGCAGCATTTTGACCCTTGAAGCAGCAGTAAGTGTTCTAGCCCCCCTGAGGTAATGGTTAATTTGTAACTACAGAATTAAAAATGCAATCTGGCACATCTCTGAAAAAGACTGTTGAATCCTCAGCTAGAGGACATTTACCATTTGTCATTACAAATCTTTGCAAAAGCCACCAAATTTAAAGAATAATATAAATAATTAAAACCAAACCCCAAAAACCAAACCAAACCAAAACAACACCACAACTCTTTAGAAATCAGCTATAAACACAGACTCAAAACAGAGCAAATGCAACATTAAAAAAATTACAGACAGAAGTAAATTCTGTCATTTGCATCTAGTTCTGACTACAGGGTATGTATTCAAAATCAAACATAGTCTTCTTACCTACTGGCATTTTCAGTCCTCAGAAGTGGCTCAACACACCAGCTGCTTCCTCAGAATTCACCATTCTATTAAAAGTAATTAACAACTTTAATTACCATAACTGGTCCATAGACTTGAAGGTAACAACTGAATGCATGCTAATTAATATCGAGGATGATTACATGGCTTTTATGGAAATATTTATTTCTAAACTATTTGTCTAAGTTAGTAGAAGTTCTCTGCTATCAAATCTCAGCTCAGGAGTCTCTGCACCTATCTGATACTTGTTATTTGAGAGTAAATAAAAAGCAACACTGCAGCCATTTGATTAGCTATATGTTTCTGGGCGATAGTTAAATACATTAGTTCTGTAGGCCTCCAATCTTCTAAAAAACCCTACATTTTATTTAAATAATAATGACCCATTAAGCCATCTGTATTGAAGCCTTTCTAATCAGGTTCCTATCCTGACAGCATCATCAAAAAGTCACATTGTAGCTAGCTGACAGCTTTCAATGCAAATATTAATATCTACCAGCAAATCTAACTTTATCACAACTCTCTAAATATTTATGTTTACATAAAGCATTTGTGTTTTACATAAAGCAGACAAGCAATTACATGAAACTCATTCTAAAAAAAAAGTTAGGCTTTCCTGACTGTGGAGAAAAGCCTGCAAATGTAATCTAAACAAAGCTTGAAGGCACATAAAAATACTACACAGCTTTATCTTTTCATCGAGAAAATTCAGAATGTTTTACAAAAACCTTTAATACATAAAGCTGTTTTGTAAACAATGGAACTAATGAAACCTAGCTTTCTATCAGTATGTTATGTTCTCCTTAGCCTTCCATGTAATAAACTATCATACCTCTTTCTCACAGCCCACTGAATAATAGATTCAAGTTTTTCCTAGGTAACACCTTCTTATAGATACCATTAACTCACATTCAGTGGACACCCAGGCTACACTTCCCAAATAAATTAAGACATACCATTAAATACTGCCAGGCTATATAATTGCATTGTCCTCAGCACCAGTTTGGTCCAAGCAATTCTGGGTAGAGTTTAGGCATTCATATAAATAATTATTAATAAGCAGTTTTCATGCAGCCACTCTGATTTGGGTCTAAAAAGAGTTTAATAGTATTAAAGTGGGCCCAAGATACCAGTTGGCTTCAACACTGAAAATCATTCCTAGGCACACACCTCCTACCAACATAAAAGCGATCCCAGGCTACCCCAAGCATCTGCACTACCATACTCTCAGATGGTACGACATCTCTTTCATAGTGTTACTTGCTTCTTCCCTGTCCTCCACAGCCTACATAGTCTCAGTTAATTTCATATTTGTTACTTACAGTACTTTGGCCTGCTGGCTAGCCAAACCAACCTAAAAAAAAAAAAGGAAAGTGCTAGGGTTGGTTTGGGATTAAAGAAGGGCTGATTAGCCAGTTGCCAGGTGTCATTAGTTTATTTCATATATTAAGCAAAGCATTTATGCTAAGTATCCAACAATCTAAGGATGTTTGAAACAAGCAAGGAATGACCAGAAGTTACCTCACAGGAAGAAATAAAAAATTGTTTGTTCTGTAATACACTTCATCATGGCATTGACAGGGTAACAGTATTTTCAGTCATTAAAATATCTTTTGAAGGGTAAAGCAAAGCTTTACTGTCACAACAAAAACAGTAACGTTTGAAAGTTCTTAAAAAAATTAAAACAGAAAATATTATTGAAAAATATGGGTTGCAATTTATACTCGGTTATACCAAAAGGTTGTTTTAAAAGAATGAGTTATCAAATGCTTCTTTTTAAGTAGTCATTTCACAATTGGCTGGAAAATACTTTAAATATGAAAGAGTAGAAAACTAAATATAGTTATAAAAACCAGCTGATACTATAATTTTAATCATTCCCTGAGGACTGCAGGAGCATAGTGAAGTCTCTTATAATTACTTGAGTGATTTCAACCACCCCTTAGAAAAAATAATTACAACTAAGAAATTAAATATTCAAGTGCTCTTAAATTTAAAACAAAAAATATGAGAGGCAACATAAAGTACACACCTCTTCCAAGTATGGAAAGAATTTTATGGTCAATGGTTAAATAAATCACACCACAAAAAAACTATACGTAAATTTATTTTGCAGATAGTTTTGTTTATAATGGAATAAACACTTTTCCAAAGGCTAGGCTCACCTCATGTCTACCAGCATTCTTTGTAAAATGAACAGATCTGCCAAACTCACCAGAGAGCATAGTTTTCTGTTTACCTTTATTTATTCAGTAAAAGTCAATCCTCTTGCAGCAATAAAGTTAAGACATAAAGTCCTCTAATGACAGTGCTATTATCTTATACGCATTTCCAAATTAAAATTACATGACCTTTAACATGGTCCATTAAAGCAACTATCACCCTTGTGTAAATATAGATCATTAATCAACAAGGATAAGAACAAGCCTGTTTACCCAGTGTAATCTCACCTTAAATTGGTGAGAATTTAATCTTCTATCTAAGGTCAGCAACCACAGTGCCCCAATCTGAATAAATTCAGTTATCATTAAAATTAATCTTGTAAAATGCATTTTTGCCTGATCAGATTTGATCTCTTTCATGTTGTTAACACGAGGCAATCCAGGAATGACAAAAATACATATCTGGAACAGTGGCATATTCCAGCCATCAAGAATAACCAGGAAAACAAAATACTGAAGCCCAAACTTCCAAGAATTACTGTATACGTTCCTGACAATCATCTAACTTGCTTCTCACTTATACTCCACCTGTATTCATAAATGTGATTCTACATTAAATTCTTTCTATTTTCACAGTATTTTACAATACTGAGTTGCTATATTCTGCGTGCGTAATATGGGAATTCTCTATGCAAAACATGCAACAAACCCTACTATTCACAAAAAACCCCCTTTACTAATAAGATAGGTAGAGGTTTTTCATAAAAATCAAACCTATACTATAACGAAGCAGAATATACAGAATCCGTGCTACACAATGGGAAGTGACAAATTTCCTACCTAATTAGGACTGTTTAGGAAACCGAGTAGACAAAATGTAATTGCACACTGCAGGATTTTCATGAACTAAATCCCTCCTTTTGTTGCAAAAAGTGAATGTAATCTTCAGTGCCTAAAACCAAGTAGAACATCAGGCCATCTTCTAGATGAGATTAGTAATCACAGTGGGGAAACTTGGGTTTAACTAGTAGGTTTCCAATTCAGCTATCTGTAGGTATCTTTACTTTGAGATCAGAAAAAGCTTTACTTTTACATTTTACTATAATTATACAGTAAAATGGCACTGAGCTGAATCTATTCCTCTTCACTGATGGTAAGTGTGACATCAAAACCCAGTCTGCTTTTATTCATGAAAATTTAGCATTTAAGTCCAGAAAACTGACAGCTTTATTATTACCACGTAAATACCTATGTACTTGCGCATCAAATAAACACCACCACAAGTAGCTTTCTACAGGTTTAGATGCGCCTGTAAAAACCTTGTGCTCATTCTAACTTAGAAGGATGTTTAAAAAAGCTGGTCCTACCCATCTGAACTTTCTAACAGTAACTGAGAAAGGTTTAGCTTCAGAGTTAACTGCTGCTTTTTTCACCTGGGCACCTTTCGTTGGTTAGGAGAGTCTGTGTACCCTGACAGCAAAACTACAGACTGCAATTCTGTACAAGGAAACAAAGCTGGCTTCTATAGTTTATTACATTTTAAGACTCTGTCTTAGATCCTAATTACAAAAATGGGTTCACATCAGTGAACCGACCTAAGGATTTAATTGCCAAAGTGGCATTTTGCTTTGCGCAGAGGAGCCCTGGTAAACAATAAAAATACAACGGACCTTTGCAGCACACACTGCAGAACTAATGGCATTAATGGCATTTATTGTGCAGATGCACATTCCTCACGCGTTGGAGGCATCGCTGCTTTCAGCTTTAACATGTCAGGCACGGTGAAGCCCCGTACTTTCACGCGCGGCAGGGTACGCAATCTCGCCGAGTAAACCAGAAAGACTGTACCGAGAGAGGGGAGGCAACACCCGCGGGCCAAGTGACCCCGCTGCACCGACAGCTCCGTGCCGGCAGAGCCCCCGGCCCCGCCGGCGCTCGGAGTAACCGCGCTGGGTCCGGGGCCCAACTCCCGCTAATGGCCGGAGGGCGCCCCTGCCGCCCGCGCGCGCGCCAACGGCCAGCGCGGCAGCGCTCTCCGTACCGGCTTGCCGAGTCCGCGGCTGAGCCCTCCGCCCCGTACGAGGGAAGGGAGGGGAGAGAGAAGAGGGTCAGCCGGCGGGAGAGCCGAAGGAGGGAACAGCGGCGCGAAAGCGCGCCCCAGCCTACCCGCCTCTGGTGCCGCGCACCAGGACGAGCAGCGGCGGCAGCAGGACCCGACGGGATGTCTGCCCTACGCAGATCCCCCTTTCCTACCGAAGGCGCGGCGCAAGAGCATCACTCACGTCGAGCCCATCCGCTTCCGTAGCAGCACCGCTACCAACCCCTCTGCTGCGGCGGCCTCGCCCCCTTTTTTTCCCCGCCAGTGGTCTCGCCCTGCGCCCCACTTCCCCCCGCGGCTCCGCAAGAGGTTGGTTTTGCCGAAAACAACCACCGCTGCCAAGGAAACAGCACAAGGGGCGCATGCGCGCAGGGGATCGGGGCGAGGAGAGGCAGGAGCGGAGGCGCCGCGAGCCTGCCGGGACAGTTTCGGTGGCGCACCCTGCCGTGCGTCCCGCTGGAAAGAGGCGGCAGCGGGCATGCGTGATGGAGCCGTGCGGCGTGCCGGCAGGGTGCCCGCGCAGTGCGAGCAGTGCCGTGGGGAGGAGGCAGGCGCCCTGAGGCAGCGACAAGTCTTGTCCTTTCGCACATATGCGACACGGTCTCGCCTTCTCTGCGCTGGTGGGGTCGGGAGGTGGCTGCTTTCGGTCCGGGAGCCCTGAGGTGGTGGCGGGGGCGGCGGCGGGGGCGGCCGCGGGTCTAGGCCTAGGCCTGGTGTTGGAAGGAGAGCTGCCTGCGCGGGCGGTCCTGCCGCACGTTTGCAGGTCGGTGTCGCCCTCCGCTGGCGGCGGCTTGTGAGGACAACCCGGCTGTGCTGCCGCCGCCCGGCCCGCCACCCAGTGCGGTTGGCGGTGTCTGGCGGAGCTATCGGGATGGGAGCCAAGAAGCAGTAAGCAGGCCGTGGCAATAGCCGTCCGCGCCGGTGGTTGGTGCCGGCCTCATCCCGCTGGGCCTCCCCGGCTGCAGCAGGAAACGAGAGAGGTCTGCTGGTTGAAAGCGGTGTGCGTTACACGGCAGGCAGCTAGGGCAGTGAGTTCCGTAAAACACACGAATCTCGGTGCTTAGGTGAGCAAACTGAAAACATGGGGTTGGAACTTAGTAAAAAATACATTGAAAAGGTTTAGAAACTGGGGAGCCCTTCAGGGATACTGTATCATCCAGGGGAAAAAACAAAAAAAAAAAAGGCATAAGTACAAAATAGCACTTGCGGAAGTATAAAGCTTCTGGCTAATAGTCTTTATTGGAGTGAGGAAGGTGTCTTTCCAAATGTTTGAAATGGACAGCAGCTTTTTGCAATTGGCAGCACAAATGCATGTCCTGAAGTTATGCAAGTACTGCAGAAACTTCTGTTTCCTGTCTGATTTAGTAGCTAATTTAGTGTGGGGAGTTGTTTTGGGAGTTGTGTTTTGTTTTGTGTTTTTCACCTACAAATAGTAACTCCTCATTACTGTCATGCAAGTACTGTTAATTCATGTGAGTAATAAATAAAAGTTGTAGATGTCAAAGGTTCCTTCAAACACTAGAAGACTAAAGAAGTTAATGCAGGTTTTGGATAAATGTGGCCATAGTTTTTCAGCAGTGAAGCTGGGTACATTTCAGTTGACCATGTGCTATTTGTACAGCCTAAAGGTGGACTAATGCTTGTGATGCTGTGATCATGACATGGTTCCTAAGTGTAGTGTCCCTCAAATTCTGTCAAAGAGTTGTATCAGCTGCCAGTAGAATACACATTTGAAACCTTGCTTCTCAAGTATTACCAGTGACATATGCTGTTATCTGTTTCTGGTACTTACCCGTCCTTCACTTTATCAAATACTTACATGCACTCAAGTGAAATGTAGAGATATTTCTTTTCATACGCAGGTGTCCTGGATTGCCTTGGCATAACACAGTTTTAAAAAGGTAGCTCTTCAGCATTTCTGTTGCTGTTTTCTGTCCTTAGTATGTCTTTATTCTCTGTCCTTGTAGTATACAAGGAGATTGTATATCTCTGTCGTTGGTAATACCCAAAAATCGATTAAGTAACAGCCTTCAGGACCCTGATCTCACTTTGAAGTTGGTGTTGCATTGAACAAGATGTTGGTCCAGATAACCAGAAGTCCAGAAGTCCATTCCTAGCTAAGTTCCGTGATTATGATATTTGTTATGTTTATAATTGACATACATATGGCAGTTCTGGTGCTGGCTTTTTCGTAAAATGGTCTCAGGTCATAAAGTAGACATCATAGTCAAAGGCCACCTTTATTTTAGTGTTTAGTGTTGTGGTTCCAGTAAGTTGCAGCAAAGGATTGAAACTTTATGCAGATTTTCTGTATAGGTAGGATGACTGCAAAGGATTCTTATGTAATCATTAATAGGAATCCTTTCCTGATTATAGCACACGCTATGTAGCAATGCAGGGTAAAAAAACCAAAGAAACCAACATAGATATTTTGTACACTGTAATTCAAATTCTAGCCCTGACTTTCAATGTAGAGAAAATGGCGTAATTGTTCTCCAAGAGAATACCAGTGTGTGATTACTGTGATTGTTTCATTAGCCTTATGTTATCTTCACAAGTTGTTTAGCAGAAAAGCTACCTCTTCCATACCTTCTTTTATATATGTCAGTATCAATCCTAACAAGTCCAGTGCAGTCAGGAAACAAACAGGTCCATACGTAGCTTGTCAGCCATGATCTCACAAATTGTGCTGAAAACTAGATGTTTTAGTGAAAATCCATTATAGGACAATGACTGGTGAAGACAGACTCCCAAAAGCTTTCCATATGCCATCTCGGACAGTAATCTGAGAGCTTCCTTGCAGAGTTTTGCAGTTATCTAGTATAATGCTGCATAAGCACTGTTCTCCCCAGAAAACACAAGCCTACATATGGTGCACGTACACAGGTACAACACAGCCTGAAGTGCCATCTCAATGAAGTCTTCATCCTAGTAATTTGGGATATCTCTCTGCATGTTTTGTGCGCTTTTGTTTTGCTGTTTGTTTTTTTTTTCTTTTTTTTTTTTTTAATAGCTCAGCATGCTTAGTCCTTTAAGAGAGTCACTGTCACATTAGGTAGAAAAGTAATTACACTGCTAGATGCTCCCACAGCCACGCTGCTAGGGAGAGGGCTGTAGTAACAAGACTGGAGAGTGTGTCGTGGTACACAAGAGAGTGTAGGCTAGTGCAGAGAACAACTGAAGCAATGGGAATTTGAGTCAGGACTTCTGGAAGCTGAGGGTCACTTTTTTTTTTTTTTTTTTGATGTTGTGGTTCATGTATGCTTGAGATGGAAGGAACTGTGAAGCTAATGGTATTGCTGGGCCTTCTATGCCAGTAATTTAGGAAGAAGGCTTTCTGGGGCAGGCTCATAGCTAATTAAATAGACTGTTCTCTTCACTGTAGTGAAGCTTTTAGGGTATGATTAAAATTCTTCTAATAGTTGGGACAACAGGAGCGGTAAAATATATTGCTGGATATGACCAGCCGACAGGCTTGCATGGGACTAAGATACAGGTTGGTGTTGACCGTATAAAATCCCACAGTACGTAGGGTTGTAATTAGAAGAATGAGTGTTGAGGCTGTTGCCCAATAGCGTTTCTGACAGCAAGGCTTACTTTTCAAATCTGTTAAAAGACAAATTCATGCAAGACCCGCAAGGCTTGGGTGAGAGCTGAGCCTGGCAGAGTGGATGCCATATGACAGCTGGGAGGCTCAGTTATGGTTAATTCAAAACCACTCATTTTTAATCACCTACATAGAAAGCAGATTTGATATTGTCTAAGATTTGACCTGTCAGCAACAGTAATGGGCTACAAGGCCTCTAAATAAACCTGGCACTGAAACATCAACAAGATTCCTTATTGCTGGTAGAAACTTGTATCAGGTTTCTGGAAATACTTGTTTCATAAGAACGTCATAAAAAGTTCTGTGGCCATTACAACTATGAAAGACCTGAGGTGTTTGAAGGGACAAGCAGAAGGAAATGCTGCAGGTCTTAGTCATAAAGAATAGATTCTGTGATAAAACCAAAAATATAAGTCTGTGTTAAATTTGATACCCTCAGCCTGGGATAGTTAAATACTGCTATTCTGCAGTTAAGAATATTCCAGGTAGGAAGCTACTGTAAGCCAGGGTTTGTAATGCTGATCTAAAGAATTCTTTTCCCCCATGTTTCTTCCTATGTACTTTGCATAGTGCAAAACATCTGCTGATACTAAGCAATTCCTAAGGTTTCTAGTCACACTTTCACTACAGCTAAAATTGTTGCAGTGTGTATTCAAACATCAGTGTCATGAATATCCGCTGTTCCATTTCCTGGTAGTGAATTTAAGAAGATTCAGACTTCACTCATTATTGTAAGGGCAGTAGAAGTCAGAAGCCGCTTCTAAGAAATCCACACTGGGAACTTTGACAGCCCCCATAATAACAGGATGAGTTTTGTCTGTACTTAGGTGGCCTGTGGAACAGACCAAAGAAAAGAAAACATATTCCAAACAGAACACATCCTGCCCAAAAGCATGGACAAGTGTGCAAGTCCTGTTGTGCTGGAAGGAGGAAAAACAGACTTGTGAAAAGATAGAACAGTTATTATGGATGCGTGAAGTTTTTTTATGGATTGAAAAGCATGTGTTCACAATGTCACCTGACTTTTCAGTTTCAGGGGCTTGTATATGGAAAGCGTCCTATTACTTACATCTGTATGTGGAAAGTAGACAGGGATGTGCACAGCAGCAGAAGTAGTGTATTGTAGAAGTATTGTAGTGTACAGGTAAAAAGCATGTAGATAACATGTATTCTGAAAATCGGACATTCCAGATTGATGGAGAATGCATCAAGATTCTTGTTAGAGCCTAACTTTCTGCAAAAAGGTAAAATCTATTACAGGCAAAGGACAACCTCTAGATGTCACTTGAGTGTACAAAATAGAAACATGATTTGGGGTTGGGCTCTCAGCTCTATAGATGCAGTGATATTTTGGCAAAAGTTAGATGTTACTTTCTCTTGGTAGTGAAATAGAATTCGTTTTCTGGTTTTGGATTTTCTGAGCAAATAAGCTGATTGTTTGGCATAAACTGAAGCTTAAGTAATTTATGAGGCAACTCATAAGAAGAATTTTAATGGTATTGCTAAAAGAAATATACATCACAAAAATTAAAGTCAATCAATAACTTTTTAAAATAAACTTAGAGACCAATTGTGCAAGTTGTTCTACATCCTGAGATTATTGTATCTTGCATGCCAATTTGCATTGCTTTGATTTGAAAGCAAGTCATAAGGTCTAACTGTTTTGGAAAGCTGATGTTTCCTAAATATACAGATATTGGAAGTATAAATACCTATACATGTTTATATGGTGGGTGTACATTTTTGTGGCCTCTCAGAGAACTTGAGCAATTTCAGCTGAAAAGATAGCCATATTAGTTCAATCCTTGACTTGCCTCCTGTTCTTTAAGTAAGCGCCCTTATTTCAGGGGAATATATAAGCATGTAACATACTAAGTCCTTTCTCAGAAGAGAGCATTTGCATGTGTTTAAGAATGTCCTTTATCCTCATTCACTTTGTTGAGCCATAGTTACCATTTTAAAGTTTTTTTTCCTGAGCAGGGACAAGAAACAATTATTACCATGGATTTTTTTTTCCGTTTTATCAGCTTGTTGTGTGTGACAGTTCTCCCAAAGTTAAAAATCTGTAATGCAGAAGACATTTCACACTTTACTGCAGTTTTTACTTGTAGGCCAAACCCAGAAATTTATTTTATTAAATTTCAGAAAAACATGTAAAAAAACCACCCCAAAACCTGAAAAAAAAAACCCAACCAAAACTTTTTTCTATTTAAAGATGTTTCCAGTTTAGGACTTTTAAGTATTTTAAGAAACTCAAGCCTTTGTTTGAATCATATTAGAGACTTGGAGCAAGGCTAGAACTAGGAAGTAGCACAATCAGGATCTAGTAGTAATAGGAAATGTAAGATTCCTACATTTTTAATGACTAATTTTATTTTTCTGTTTAAATGGGATGAAGTTAGTAGGAGAGTCACATCAACACTCTCATATCTTAGGTTGTATGTCAGCATGTTCAACATACTAAATGACCTATTTATAATGTGTTATACCTTTACAACATGAGGAAAAAAGATGAACTCATCTTGTTTAAGAGCCAGAAAAATAGGTTTCAAAAGCTGGGTTCAGTTGTTTTTCCAGACAATGAGCCTTCCAAAGCAAAATTTTGATTGCAGTATCAGTGTAGTTAGTGTTTCCTCAGCAGTATGCCCTGAGGTATAGTTAAATCTCTACTGATGTTTTCATGTCTTCAGAGCGAGAATGCTAAATCTTGCTTTTTTTGAAAGCAGATTATCATCTGCAAAACTGCATTATGTTCACAGAAAGCTGCAGGTACCTTGCCACAGGATGGCAGTGTAACAGCACACGTCATTAAATCTGATTTTTCTGACACGTTCTGGAAACATTGGATACTGCAAGCAAATTCTAACTGAAGTAAGTGCAGAATTACCACTTTTTGACTTCTCGGAATACCATTGTTCCCCTTGTATGGTTAGTGCATCTTTGTATTAATTTTAAATTAGACTATTTTCCTTCTGTGCTGATTATTAGCTATACAGTAAGATTTAATAAAGAATAATAAATCTCCAGAATTTCCCTGTTGTGTCCTGTGATTGATGTTCTTTTATTTGTAGGCTACTTGCCACAATCTTTTTTTAAAAAAGCCATTTATCCTGTACAACTTAATGTGTCCCACTTGGTATCTTTTCTGTCTTTGAAAGGGTTCTGGTTTTTTTTTAGCAGGTTGGTTTGGAGATTTTTAGCCCCTGGGTAGCTTCTCGTGATTCTATTTTCAAAGCCTTCAGGCCTATCTTTTAAATCATCGCTTATCTCACTGAGGTATTTTATCCTTAAGTATTTTACTAAGGTTTTAATCTCTTTCCATGTTTCCAGTGGTTTCTTGATAAGCATCATTACTCTTGTCAGGAAAACAGTTACCATTTTTTAACTTAGGAAATGCATCAGTAGTTTCATTGAAAATACGTTGTTGCACATGCTTGTTGGTATTTGTTTCTAATCAATCTGTTGTGGAATCTTGCTGGAGTTTCTCTGAAGCTATCTGAGAGTTACATGAAACAATGTGAAGTTGCTTGTCTTCACAGCAATTTTGCAAGCAGTATTTATTAGAAACATTACTGGGGTTTTATTTTTATATCAAAGTTGGTTTTTTTTTAATTCTTCTGCAATTAGCAAAACACAATTTTGGACTTGTACTGAAGTACAAGAGCCTGTCTATTTAGGAATTTAGGTGATCCATTTGAATGTGTTGCACTTAGCCAGTGCATATGAAGAGTTGTTTTTTGTAGAGAGCTGCTTGGGCTTGAGCATGTTTTAATAGCAGTCAAAAGCAAGATATCTTGCAGCAAGTTTTAAGCTTTATTCAAGAAAGATGGGCTAAGTTATGGCTGGGCTTCATTTTGCTGTGAAACAATCTGAGACGAAGTAACATGAGAAGTCTCAGTTCTCTATTGAAATTCAGTGTTCAACCTAATGTGCAGTTTATTTCTGCAGTGATGGGCACAGAGTTATTGGTAATTCTGCCTTTATTACAGTAATGTGTTTGTACTGTGGTATGGGCAGATTCTTGTATCTGCCCAGCAAAATAAAAACTTCAGATTTAATTTGTCTTAGACACACTATCTTGTCAAAGTGACATATAAGGTTTGTAAAGATGCTTTAGAAGTCAATGTAAGTTGGCATTTCAGATTAATTTCTCAGTAAAATGAACTCAGAATGAAACTTGGTGAAGAAAATGACTAATTAATCATCCAAATGGTTTGATGATTGAAAGCATAATGAACAGAACACATTTTTTCATAAATGTTCTTCCTTAAGTAACGTGCAAAGCAAGAACACAGATTACTGGTAAAAATTTTTGTAGTTAAAAACCCCCTGCAGTTTAGATACTCGGCATAGGCAAGATCAAAGTGCTATCTCATTTCTGCCTGTTCTGTTGAGCAAGAAACCAGGACTTGACTGAAGATACTTTTCTACCCATTCTACTTTTCTACCTGTCTCCCCATCTCCAAGACATCTGACATTTGGCAGGATTTTTATATATCTTTACCCTCTCATAATGCATATGTGTCTATTTTAGCCATTGTTTCTATGTACATTTTATTAATGCTACATTTTCTAACTCCTACTTACATGCCTCCCAATTGTGATTATAGGCATGACTTCATTTAGAAAGAAGTTATGGGCAAAAAGTTTTTCTTTTAATAGTTTCTGATTTCATTATACATTTCTTAATTCAGTTCTTAGCTTGTTTCAGACACCAGAAATCCAGGAATTGTCCTTCATCTTCCCTTTTTCCTTCTATACTCTGCTTTTCTCTCAGTCTTTCTCACTGTACTTTCAGAATGCTGACAGAATTTGTATTTAATGTGGTAGTGCCTTCTCTTTCTGGTTTTGTACCATTTTTTTCTTGCCTGATAGAGCTGCTTATTTTGGTCTTTCTGTATCACCTTTCTGTTAAAATAAGTAATCTAAAGGCAGCTGCTATTACTTATTGCTGAAAGAGAATATAGATATCTTTTGCTGCAGGACAGAGAACTTGATACCCAAGTGTTTTATCGCTGGTTTCCTGTCACTGCAAAAAAGCCATGTAAAACAAGGACGTAGCAGCCTGACCACATCAAAGGCAAAGACAGCAGATGCAGGTACATAAATCAGTCAGATGGGAAGCCTACTTTACATGATATCAATATATTGGAAAATAACAGTATGAATGTTAATTGATTTACTCCTGATATATTTACTAGATATTTTTACTACTCTCATCTCTTTGGTATTTTGATGGCTAAGGTTACTTGCTAGGTGTTTGCATGATTTTGCAAACTTTTTCTTGCATATGGTCACTGTATTATTGTCAGTCTTCTAAGATCATTGGTAGCCAGGTTCTACCTATCAAATACATTAATTTTTCATCATTCTCCATTTCAGCATTATGCCTCCCAGTTCAGTTATTCTACTTTTACATGTGCCTGGTCTCTTATCATTTCTCTGACTTGAGCCTGCAGATTTTCACAAGACTGAAAAATTTACCTTTTTTTTATTACCCCAACTCTGAAGGTTGCTGCTTATTGAATCTGCTTATTGAATGCTGCTTATTGAATCACCTTCTCTTGGTTTTGGTTTTCCATTTCCACACTGCAGCCCAACTTCTCTGTGCTATTGGATAAATCCACACTCCTGTGTAACATATATGAGTCCAGTTACTAATGAATGGATTTGAAATTTCTCTTTTTTCACTATGCTTTTTAATGTACTTCGCATCACTATGTTATTTTGATGTTTCATAGCTCTCATCTTTTGTTTACATTGCCCAAACTTATTTTTATGACCTGGTAGAGCCTTCCTATCTCAGCCTGGCTCCTAGAATTAATTTTACATATCACATTTAGTAGTTGCAGCAACATGAACTCTTGAGAGAAAAGTCTATTTGATATACTTACGTTAGAATCATAGGACACAGGACTATGAATTGACCTGAAGTCTATTTGCCCCTTTTTAAGGCAAGGTAAACTATACCCATACCATCACAGACTGTTCTTAAAAATCTTCCAGAGCGGGAATTTTCACAGCCTTTTCATCCACAGTGCTCTGCCATGTATTTACCTTTTCTCTTAGAAAGTTTATAGAATCATAGAACAACCCATTTTGGAAAAGACTTGAAAAAGAGCATTTGGTCCAACTCTTCAGAAGAAAGAGAGCCTGCCTAGATGAGCTTATCTAAAACACCATCCAGTCACATCTTAGAAATCTCTTGTAATTGGGACTATACCACAACCCTAGGGAGATGTATCAGTGATTGTTTTCACAGTTTTTCTTATATCAAGATGAAACCTCTCCTAGTATAACCCATCTTCTTTCTAACTCAACTTGCCCCTTGTCTTCTCCTCTGCCCTTGTAGCCGTCTTTTCAGTACTGGAATACTGTGATGAGGCTCCCCCCCAAGCCTTCTTTTCTGGGAGAGAAGACCTAACTCTTTCTGTCCTTCCACATGGGGCAGGCTCTCTTGGTCTTAGGTCATCTTCATGGCCCTTCTTAAGACCCTCTGCAGGCTGTCCACGTCTTGAATTGTGGGGACCAAAAATGTACACAGCACTACAAGTGTGGCTAGGCAAGTGCTGAGTGGAACCATCACATCTTTCTCTCTGCTAGTAATGACCCTTTCACTGCCACTGTTACTCCTGTTCCCTTCAAAGAGAATAGGCTGCCTTCTTTGCATCAGTCAAGAGGAGCATTCTTCAGAATTTGAACAGTTAATTTCCTACACCCCCCCTTTAGTATTTTCTCCAGGCTGAACTATCTCAGTGCTTACCATCACAGACTGTGTTTTAAGAGACATTCAGTCATGCCTGTTGCTCTTTGTCAGACTCTGGATTTGGCCCAGATCGCTTTTAAAATGCGCCTGAATTAAACACAATATTGCAGGTAGATCTTAGTGTTGAAAAAGGTAAAATAACAGCTTTACCAGTCTTCTGGATGATAGTCATGTGTGCCTCTGTCCAATGGCATTGATATTGTTGACTCACATACAGCTTGTCAACCATGTAGTTTCAGATCCTTTTTGGCAGAGGTGCCAGCTAAGCATTCCCCAACTTGTATGCATGCATATTGCTGTGCATCCAAGTCTTGAACATGTCCTTACTTAATTAGTCTTTTATTTTTTCAAATCAATTTCCTGTTTGTCAAGATCACTTTGAATTATAGCCCTCGTGTCTGAAACACTTGCAGTTCCTCACAGGCTGGTGTAACTGCCAGTTTAAAAAGCTTCCTCTTTATTATATGACCCAATTCATTAACTAATGCACCAAATAATATCAGACCAGGGCAAACTCCTGCAAATGTCACACTGATACAGCTTTCCTTATGGACAGTGAATTAATTATAGCTACTTCTTAATAGATTTTCCCCCAGTTTTATAGTACCTGTCTGCTTATTACCGCTAGAGTAGGTAGCATTTGCATAAGCAAGAGGCATACAAGACAGTGTCAAATATCTGCACAAGGTGGATATATGGAGTTACAATGTAGGACTACATTTATTAGAAAGTTGAGGTGACATAAGTGCCTGTGCCTGAGGTACTTTCAAGGCTGAGACAGTTACTAAACTCATACTAATCCTTCCCTTTTAAGCTGGGAAGGCATTTTTCATCTGACTTGGGTTGACAAGAACTTTTGCTTCCTTCAAGAATTACTGGTATGGTTTGCCTGCTGATATAATTTGTCTTGGCTTAGCTAGCATCTGTCACTACTGAGAGCCAAACACTTGTCTTTGCTTGGGACCTACGCCTTAATTTTCTGACAATAGAAATATTTTACTAAAGTCTTTGAGATTTACATACAGGTACCTAGATAAAAATCGAATGGCCTCTTACCTTCGTAGGTTGACTAGTTAATTTAATCACCCTTTCAGCTCTTAATTATGAAATTTGAGAGTAATCTATCAAAGAAAAATTCTCAGTTTTCCTGTTTTGTTTCATTTTCTGGCTCTAACAAGTATGCTTTTGACTCTTGATTCTTTTACTCAAAGTTTAAATCAAGGTGTAATTCTGTGTTTGGTGGGGGAAGCCCATATTTCACAGTATAAAAACCAAACACTTCATCGCAGCTTCTGATATGAAGCCACATATTAGCAAATGATAATTGTGGGTTGTAAATTTAGAAATTCTTTTCATACATGTCAGCAATACAAGATCCGTGTTAGAGGCAAATAATAATTTAGATTGATTTCTCTGGTTCAAGTCAACTGAGAGGCCTTTTTTGCTTGTTTTACAAAATAAGTCTTTTAGATGGTCACTTCCTAAACAAAAATAATGTTTTACATATAGCTAAATCAAAGTTGCAGACTTAGGTTAACTGTAATATTAAACTCAGGAAGTACTTGTTTCTCTTACACAAAAAAAAAGTCTGAATGCTGCAATATTTTAAAGGTAGCTGAATACTGTTCTCAGAGAGGATCTCATGCATACAAATATCTCAAAGGTGGGTCCCAGGAGGATGGTGCCAGACTCTTTACAGTGGTGCCCAGCAACAGGACAAGGAGCAATGGCCATAAACTGAAACACAAGAAGTTTCACCTCAACATGAGGAAGAACTGCTTTACACTGAATGTGGCAGAGCCCTGGAACAGGCTGCACAGGGAGGTTGTAGAGTGTCCCTTTCTGGAGACATTCCAAACTAGTCTCAACATGATCCTGTGTAACCTGCTCTAGGTGGCCTTGGCTTGGCAGGGGGGTTGGACTAGATGATCTCCAGACCCTAATGATTCTGTGATTTTTGCTGTTTGATAGACAGTCTAATAATAATAATCGGAAAGAGAATTCCAGAGGCATACTTTGCCTTTTTGTAACCACTGCACTGTGACTACACAAAGCCCTGTTTGTGAGTTGGCCTCATCTCTTTTAGAAGCATCCGGAAAAAGAAAATTCGTCAGATCACTTACATAAAAATAGAAAGATGTATGGAATTTTGTATCTTTTTTCGTGAATTAGCTGTCAACGCTAAATGGCTAAACATTAGACACGTCAATTTCACAATGCTCTTTGCACTTTAAAGAAAATGAGCATTGCGTACTCAAAATATCACTATGATTCTCAGCCATAGATGACTAAATTATCTCCTAGTTATGGTGACCCACACATGCTGTTGAACTTAATCATCTCTGAACTGGTTTGCAGCTGAACAGCATTTGCTTGCTTCAGACTTCAGTTTCTCTTCAATTAAAAAAAAAAATATCAATCTTTTCTTTCTGAGTAAGCTCACTCTGTATTTTATTTCTTTTTTAGTAACAGAGATGCTAAAATGTATTAGAAAAAGGAGGGGTTTGTTACTTAAAACCATCTTGTTCTTTTAAACCTTTGCTTTCGTTTTATCTTTACATATTAATCTTCTCCCAGTTAAAGCACTTTAAAGAATTTCTATTTTTCTTATACTCTTTCCCCCCCCCATTTACTCAGCTATGATATAAGGCAATTTCGATGACAGAGGCATTTATGTCTTGTACTCTTTCGTCAGGCTGGTTTCACTGATAATATTCTCACATTAGTTCAGGCTTTTTGCTGGATCAAACAAGCCTCACTGAGGGATAACAGTTTAACCTGCTGCTTGATAGAGCATCTTTATCCCCTGGCCAGACTTCTGGAAACCTCTAAGGGGTAGTGCTACCTCAGGAGACAATCCATGCTCTCCTTACCACTTCAGGAGCCTGACTGGTCTCAAAGTCAGAAAGCGAGAAGTAGAAAGTTCAGATGTTGGAAGGGGTTCTGCCTTTTTTGGTTGGTGGTTTTTTTGGGTTTTTTTTTTTTTTTTTTTTTTTTTTTGATCTGTAGCTGATAGAATAATTTTCTTTACCTTTCCTTTTCTTCTTAGTATAGCAGTTGCAAGTGTTCTATGTTGCTATGTTGATAGCTTAGAGGCAGCAGAAGCAAGACAGAAGAGCAGAATGAACTTTTCAGCAAGTTTGGTTTGACATCCATTGATACTTAATTTTTTTTTTTGATTATTAGTACTACTTATTTTCAAAAATTGGAGAGGAGGAGGAATTGACAGCATTGCATATATAGCATCATTTTTATCCTGCAGATAAGCTATTCTGCTCTATTCTTAGGATTCTAAATTTATCAAGTTACTTTAAAAACCATTTACTAATGTTGCTTTTTTTAAAAAAAAACAAAACACTCTTGCCATCTTTTAAGTAGTACCATATAAAGGAGCACTTTCACTAGGTGAATTAAAAAGCTGTCCATTAATAACCAGACATGGTAGCAGTATCAGATGACCTCATAGAACTAATACTAATATGCTGATCTCTTAAGAAACTTTACAAGTCACAAACTAGCAACTTCATGGATTGCAAAGAAATCTCATGGTGCTGTGTTACTCAATTTATGTCTTTGTTAACATACTGACTTTTATCAGCATAAATATATTATTATACACATAAGTAGCTTCTTGATGAAATCACCCTAGAAGGTTGATAAAGATACATAAGGCTGCCATTTTTTAGTTTTACAGTTAATTCTTTCAGGTTGACTTAGTAAACAATTGCAACAGTTGAATATACAAAATATAGGAAAACTAGACACTTAAAAACACTTACCATCTGACAACTTCAAGGAGAATAAAAGGAAAGCAATTATCCAGGGACAGCCAAGATTGCTTATTGCAGCCTGAGCTTTAACTATGGCTCCTAAGCAATGGGCAAAGGGTAAAGGGTAGAGATCCCAGGTGAAGCTTGTCGAGGCTGTTAAGTCCCATTAGGGCACTCAGGGTCCTGATAAAGGCATTGTCCTTTTCTCCTGAGCCAAAACTCCATATTAGTGTGTGAGCTGGCTTGGTCAGGGTGCACTGCAGAAAGCAGAAGGTATGTAGCTGCCGTGGTGCTGACAGGGTAACAGTAACCAAAGGAACTGATGCAGTTGCTAGGTACAGATGTTTCCAGCAGTTATGTGCAGTATTATCCCCAAAAAAATCTCCCTCAAGCCAACAAGTAGCTAAGCTTTCATAGAAAAACAATGGGTTTTGCTCATTCAGGGTTTGAGAAGCCACTTATAATCTGTAGGGCAAAAGTTTTCACTTTACATGATGGTGGCTTTGGAGATAGAAGATGTTGTAGGCCTTCGCAGAGCTCCTTCCTTCCCTTGTGCAATGAACCCGTGAGCAGGAGTCATTCCAAGCACTACATCCCAGTGCACTTCTGAGCTCAGTACATGCAAACAGTGTCCAGGCCTCTTGGGTTCATTCTCTGTGACTACGGAAATATTTGTTTGTTTTTAGAAGAACAGCTTAAGCTTACTTTAGCCTTTTGTGTTCCAAAATAGTTGTTCTCATCCATACTTACATCAAAGTTGCATTTTCCTTTGAAATGGCCTTTGTGCTAAGTGGTGGCAAGCTGGCAAACCTAGTTCCAGTTCTGTGAAAATGTTCATGATACAGAAATATTTTTTATCCTGTATTGGGACAAAATGTCAAGAATGTGGCCATTTGTGAAGAACCAAAACCCTGCTAAAATCCCCAAATACTTTGCCCTGGATACAGTATGCCAGAATGGTGTGTTCAAAACTCTTGGATGTTTAAATGCAGATTTGGAATCCTTTAGTGGCAAGAATTAGCCAATACTCACCACATCTATTGTCTGGGAGAATGCCCCAGTTTTAAGGAAGTGCTATTTGTGCAAATTCTTCAGTTAATTCTGAAACTTAAGAGGACTGCCACTGCTGAACCCAGGACAGGTGGCAATAGTTTCACCTGTCATGGACACTTCATGACCTGCTTTCACGGCGATATGCAAAGCTCAGTCTCATCACACAGACCTTCAGTTCCGTATAAACCAGATAAGGCAGTGCCTACCTGTGGAGTCAGAAGGCTGAAGGAATGGTGATGGTAAAGCATTGATCCTAATTTTTGTGGAGCTTTTCTCATTATGTATGAATTCTGCTATATACAATAAACAACATTGTCTCTGATAGGTATGTACAAATTCTATCAATAGCAATGAGAACTTCACATGCCCTTGTAAAAAGACTGTTCCTCCTTCACAGTCTTTTCATAACCTTTCACATGACATAGTTTACTTAATCTTAAGCCTTACTTGCTTTATTATTAAATTTCAGTTTATTATTCTACTTTATTTTAAAGCAAATTCTTCTTGTCTTTGAAGACATTTTTCCCTCGTTGACATCTGTGAAAGTCTATTTGTCATTCTGGATTTTTCTACCAATATTTTCTTTATCTCACAGCAGTTTGTTACAACTTGGGACTTTTGGCATTTATCTTATTTTATTTGTGTATGTGGAGCTTTGAATAGTTGGATTTTATTTTGTTTTGGCCTTTCTGTCCAGAGGATTGCGTGGACACTGTAAAAAGATACAAGAAAAATATTTGATCACACTTTTACCCTATCACTTCTGACGGTATCTGTCTTAATCTAAACAGGGTATCAGTCTTTTAGCCTAAAACATACCCTTCAGTGTGCATGTAACCTTTTCACTTCAGTGGGAGCTGTGTGTGCATATTTAAGAACACAACATGACCTTGTATGTGTAACTTACCTGCATTTATAGCTTGGTTTCTTGTTTGGGTAGCTCAGACATTTTTAAGTCCAGTGAAAGAAAAAATGCGATTTTATGGGACTTGCTGTGCACATTTCATTTAAGTAAGGTAAAGCATTTGTCAGTGAACAAAGCTTCCAAAACCGAGTACTGGAATAAAATAATTAATAAAGATGAAGATTCATCCACCTGAACATTGAGGCAAACATTTGTCACCTTCAGCCCCAAGAAAGGGAAGAAACTGGTGGGTGTAGCTAATAAAGTGGCCCCTCGTCATATTGTGCCTGATACATGGGTGCTTCAATGTAACTGTCTCTGTGATTCTGTGAACAATATCTAGACCCTTTATACTGTCCACCCAAGGGGTCTAAGGAATTTTAGAATGAAATCTCTGAGATGCTAACAAAACCATGCAATCTAAAGTCTAAACCAAGCACTGTTGGAAAGTAGAAAATACAAATCTGTCTTAAAAATCAAGTGATGACTTCTTCAGAAATACTATTGGCTTTCAGATGTTACAAGGGCATCACCAGTGGCAAGAGTATATGGCTGCAGTCATGAGTAAATGAGGCCTGCTCAGAGGGTGTTTGAGGAGCCTCATGATCTTGGGAGGTGATATTCTTAGTGGAGAACCTTGGTGATACGCTGAAGATGCCTCTGTTGGGTTTCCAGTTGCTGTGGGGGGTGATATGGCTGAGTAGTGATGGCCTCTACAATTGACCAGTGCTTTATGGGTGCTCTGGCTGACTTGTCTTGCTGAAGGGTTACAATCAGTGGGAGTGAGGGGAGAGTCTTGTCCTGGAGACTGTTTCCCCCAACAACAGCACGTTGCCTGTGCTGGGCTTATAACTGCTGTGAGGGCAGTGCAGGCAGTAGGATTCAGTTCATGAGCATGTCAAACTGGTATCAGGACATGTTCAAGTGGGCCTCTAGCCACATGAGAAGGGACTCCACAGCAGAGTCGTCGTAATCCTGAAGCAGTGGTGTTTAGGGAACACAGCGACTAGGAGATGCAAAGGGGGACTAAGCACTCAGAGTGGCAGTTCATGTGATTGGGAACATGCTGGGGAGCTGGGGTGCTTCTTGGGCTCCTGTTCTCTGCCAGTGCCTGCCACTTGCTTAGCAGCAATGGGCTTTGCTTCTGGATCTTCCCGCATGTTTTTCCCTCTGTGTCCTCAGATTCAGCCCCTGTTGCTGAGCAGGGCTGATTCTGAGTAGGGAGGGTCAGGTACCCATCCAGCTACAGTTACCAGTCCCAGGGCACAGGTCCCAGGGCACAGCTCTCAGAAGCAGGGGTTTGCTCAGAAAGGGTCAGAAATCCGCTGAAGGCCAGGTGGTACTTTGTTGCAACACGGCCCAGTTCGCAATACCAGATAGAGCAACTACCCCTTGCACCGCAGAGGCCTCTGTTCAGTCACAGGTGGGAGGATAAAGCTCTCCGGATCTCAGGCTGCAGAGAGTAGTGGTGGTTCTCGCAAAAGCCAGAGCTGGAGAAAATGATGTTCTTGCCTGCAGAAGGTGTGCTGCTAGATGAGGAGAGATTTGCCACAGCAAGAAGCTGTGGGATCAAGATGGCAAAGTGCACAGTATTTGGGGACATAAAAAGATGTTGACAGCATCTTCATAGAGATCCTGCAGAGGCAAAAGCCTGAACCTGTAACTGCACAGAGGGAGGGCACCCAAGATCATGGTCAGCTGTAGGGCAAATGGAGAGTTCCAGGCTGGGAAAGGCAGGAAGCTTGTCTGGCAAGAGAAGGATGGCAGATCTGCAGTTGCAGAGCTGGTTCACTGTGCTGGTAGCAGGCAAGAGAGAAAATGCCTTCCCTGGGAAGCCAACAGAGTGCTGCATTAGCACCAAGAGGAAGTCGTGAGTGATAGTAATGCAGGACTCACCTCTGGGGGCACAGAAGACCCGACTTGCTGATCTGACTTGCTGTCTAGGGAGAGGTGGTGCTTATTGGGAACTCGAATTCAGCATGTTGCGAATAAACTGCCAAGGCTTGTCTGGCCCTTGTACTATTTCTCCTGCTGCTTATTTGCATCGGCAGCATTAATGTCTCTGAGGCAGGAACCTTGAGCATATCAGGAGTGACTGAATGGCTTTAGGAATGAGTGTCTGAGGCACAGAGGCTCAGGTGGTGTTCTCCTGAGTACTGACAGTGCAGAGGAAAGGCTTAGGGAGGAGCAGACAGATTCCATGGCTTAATGTCTGGTTGCACAGCTGATGTCGTTGACAGGAATTTGGCTTTTATGAACATAAGACCTGCTTTGTGGAGTAGGAACTGCTAGACAGAGGTGGTGAAAAGGCTCAGCAAGAAGGGCATGGGAGTCTTGTCAGGCAACACGATGAACAAGATAAACAGCATGCCCTGGCAGTAAAGAAAACCAACACCTCCCTAAGCTATACTCATCGGATCAGAAGAATTAACTATCTCACTTTGCCCAGTACGCATGAGATTCCTACTTGTGCAAAATAATCTGGAAGGCTGTGTGCAGTTTCAAGCCCCTCCATTTAAGGAAAGACATTAATAAACTGAGGTGAGTTCTAAAGAAGACAACCGAGATGGCCAGGAGGCTTGGGCACTTGCCTTGCAAAGGGAGGGTGAAGGAACTGGTCTTGTTTGGTCTATAAGAGAGAAAGCTTTGAGGAGACCTAACAGCAGCCTTGACATAGCCATGACAAGGTTGTTAAGAAAATGAAGCCAGACTCTTTCACAGTGCTGTGTGGTGGAGGGCAAAAGACAACAGATATAATCTGAATCAAGAGAGGTTCAGACTGAATAAAAAGAAGAACATTTTACCATGAGGACAATCACTGGAAAAAAATGTCCAGTGGGGCTGTGTGTTCTCCATAGACTGAACAGATAAAGCCCTGAGAAAACTTGTCTTATCTCACAGCTGATCCTGCTTTGAGCAGGAAGTTGGCATAGAGATCTCCTGAGGTCCATTCCAGCCTGTCTGAGTTACCCTGTTGTAATATGAATATCCCATGATCCAATGAATTTAAAAAACAATAAGCCACTAAACTCACTGATGAACAGCAGAGTATTTACGTGTTGTGCCTTAGCTTTCTGTTAACATCTTGTTGCAGAGTTAACAAGACATGAAGGTATTAGCTGTTCAGATTCTGCTTGGAGTCTTGGCTTTAACAGAAGAGAGGAGAAATTTGCTCTGAGTTGATGGATTGTGCACAGCAATAGTTGAAAAGTTTATGCCTCTTCCAGTTTACTAAGTCTGATAGGCTTCCAGCAGGGATGTGAGAGGAATGGGTTAAAGTGTTAGCATCTCAAACAGCCTGGTGTAGCTACACCAGTATTTCCTTGTTAGACTTCTCTCTGTGTGAGGGAAACCAGTTTAAATGAAGATTAAACAGAAAAAAAAAACCAGATTAAACAGAAAAACCCCCAGATTAAACAGATTGCTTGGAAAATAGTGATTGGGGAGAGCAGCCCTGCTCTGCATAATCCAGGAGTTTCAAAAAAGTTACCAGAAAAACACCTCTGTGGTAACTTGTGTGAATGTATTCATTAAATTAAGAAATTGGGTCAAAGTGTGTTTGTGTTTACATAGAAATAATGGGCTTAATAATATTAACATACCAAGTGGTGCATTCAGATAAACATATGCAAGTAATGGCACTTGAACAGTTTCTAAAACTTGGATCAGTTGCTTTAAAAGTACCTTGCTAATAATCACAAGTATCATGCTTTATTTTATATGTAGGGAAATAGTGGGCTGCTGAAGTGATTTGTAGAAGGTCACTTGGGAGACCAAGGAAAAGAATTCTGCTCTTCTGAGACGCATACCTGTGCTCTGTTAAACTGCTGGGAGAAAGCAGACGGCATCTTTGAGCTGAAGTGGTCACCAAGCCAGTGGCTGGATATTGTAATATATTAAATGTGTTTTTGTTCTTTGATACTGGCACCAGTTAAACACATAAATTGAGCAATAAATGAATTACATTCTTAAAATGAATTATCCATTCACATGATGAATATCATACTGATCTATTTACATATTTCTCACAATGATGAGTGTCGTACTGACCTGTTTACATATTTCTCACAAAACTATTCTCTGTTATTTGCAAACAGCTTAAAGTCATGAATTTTTTGACAAATATCCCTAAAGAAAGCCAGGTCTTTGGCAGGCTGTTAAGCAAAACCATGTTTTCCCTCCTGTTCTCCCTCACTCATCTACATTCACACTGTCCCTGTACATATGGCAAAACATTTGCTATGGAAGAAGCTTTTGTTTGTGAGGGCATGCCCACAAGCTCTTCCCCACTTTCCACACTTTGGAATTGAACGAGCAAATACTTCATGATTTTTACTCTCTTCAACCTTTTATATCTGACCATTTAAATCTGTATCTTTCATTGTTTTGGGTTGAAGTTTTGCTAGTTCCCTTTGCATTTGTCCAATTGTCCTTCTAGTGTTTAGCTTCAGGAGCCTGAACAATATCTAATATTCCCTCTTATGGACAATCCGTGTCCCTGCAACAACTGAAGTGAGCTTTCAAGTATCATCAGACCAGCTTTCACGGGTGCCAGGCACTGACTTTCTTGGGCCAAGAATGACTTTCTCTTACACTGTTTAGCATCTTAGTCATGGTTTATCAAAGCTTTACAGAGACTGTACCTCCTGAGCCTGAAGTACTCTTGCTTGAGCATGATTTATGTTGCAGAAACATTATGAAAGAAGTCAAGATTGGCAATGCACACACTGGCATCTGTCTAATATTCTTGATTCTTCTTGCTGGCACTGATGTAGTTACGCATATTGAAAGCCTTGGGTTTTTTTTGCCACATTTGGCATAAACTGCTTTATTATCTGGCATCGCTTATTGGTTGCAGCTGCATAAATTTCACCAGGATACTATTTTGTTGTTGACAAAGGCTGCCCTCAGCACTTCAAACTTCACTGAATGCTGCAGTAGTTGTCCTGCTATTTGAAGTGGTGTTTGAAAGTGTCTCTGGCTTCACCATGTGGACAGGCCCAGTGTGATATAAAGCTTCAGTATGAGGGCAGAGACCTTACTGTGAGAGCAGTTACATAATCTTTCTTCATTCATTGATAAAGACAACTTCCCAAGGTCTCAGTAAGACATGCTGTCCTTCATTAAGATCTCTGATATATTTTTCAAAACAAAGGCACTGTTCAGACCTGTTCTGAGTTTCTTCTCTAGATCGTCTTCAATTTCACTTGAGTCAGAAGACGAATCACAGATTAATATATAGTTGTTTTTTAAGTTACAGCCTGTCATGACCAAGCTTCCCTCTATAATTTTGTTGATAGAGCAAACTTTCAACTTTTTATGTTGATGGTCCAAGGTGTTTACAAAGTACCTCCCCTCCTCACAGTAGTGGCAGAAAGATGGGATAAGGTATATAACCATAATATGTTTTAGTATTTCTGTAACCATCAAGGCCTTTTCTCTTAGACTCCAAGTGACCATCCATGATAACTGCAAAGGATCTCAATCCCTGAGGTTTGTCTTTAGAAGACATTCTATTCAGCTTCAAAGTCCAGGATCATTCTTGAGGTCAATGATAATTTTTTTAGATCTGTTTCATAGACTAACACAGTGTGAAAATGCTTATAAACAAGTACGCATTGGAGAAAGACAGCCCTTAAGATATTTTTTCTATCAATACATTCACAACCACCCTTTTACCCTTCTCACTGGGATTACTTGGAAGTTTCCTAGTTCTGAGGCTGAGAAGTACAGTGGGCGTGGGATGTATTTCTTTCTTTTAGACCAGCTGATGCATCATGATGTGAACATTAGTGTGCTGGTATTGGTTGGGGTAGAGTTGATTTTCTTCATAGTAGCTAGCATGAGACTTCGTTTTGGATTTGTGCTGAAAACAGTCCTGATACACAGAGATATTTTCATTATTGCTGAGCAGTGCTTACACAGACCCAAGCCCTTTTCTGCCTCTCACCCCACCCCATCAGCAAGTAGCGTGGGGGTGCACAAGAAGCTGGGAGGAATAGCTGATCCCAAACAACCATAGGGATATTCCATACCATATGATGCTTATACTCAGCTTATAAAGGTGGGGGAAAATTGAAGGGAGGATGTTCAAAGTGATGAAGTTCATCTTCCTAAGTAGCCATCCTGCATGATGGAGCCCTGCTGTCCTGGGGATGGCTGAACACTTGCCTGTCCGTGGGAAGTGGTGAATGAGTTCCTTATTTTGCTTTATGTGCACAACTTTTGCTTTATTTATTTTAAGCTGTCTTTATTTTAAACCACGTTTCTCACTTTTACCCTTCTGAATCTCTCCCCCTTCCCACCAGTGGGCAGTGAGCAAACAGCTGTGTGGGGCTCAGTTGCCAGTTGGGGTTAAACCGTGACAGTCAGGTTATCTTTATAGCTTATGAATAGTGTTGAGGAAAAAAAATGACCTTGGGAACAAATGTCTATTTATTGGCATATAACTTTGTGACTAAGCATGGCATTTTTAAATGGAATAGTTGCAATTCAGTACCATGTCTATCACATTATCTTACTGTACTAACTTTGCCTCATCCGTGGTATCATTCTTATCATGTCAGTTACATAAAATTAAGTAGGAGTGTGAAAACTAAGTGAAAAGAAACAACATTATGTACACTTTTCAATCCATAGTTATTTCAAAATGGGTTACTTGTAAAGTAAAAAAAAAATAAATCATATACACCTTTTTCCTACAATGAAATAATTATTTGCCAATATTGAAATGACTGAAGAAATGAAAAGCAAGCATTACAGCCAAAATTGCATATTCTTATGATCTCAGCCAGAGAGGATTGTTGGTCTAAAGGACTGACTTCTCATTCTCTAACTACATCAAAGTAAGTGACTAACAGTCAGAACTGACGGTAAGCAGCTAGTCAAACCTCTGAACTAAATAGAAGTAGTTTAAGCTGTCAGCAAAGCACCAGAGAGTCATTTTCCTGTGTTTCTTATCCAATTAGTACATACTTAAATTGGAAAATATGATTGTGCAGCTACAAAGACAGTGAAGACTTGTGCTTTGGACATAGCTTTTCAGTTGTCATTTCAGGGCATGTTGATTTTATATTTAATTGTGGGTTCAGCTAGAAGCTTTGGTTTCAAATTTCCCCCTTGGTCACTTCATTCAGTTCCTACAAATACAGGCAAAAGGGAGTTCACATAGTAAATATTTTTACAAACTTTCCTTTCTAACTTTCTCTGACTGTCATAATGGCTTTCTTTAGGGCCCTTTCACTGTTTTTAAGGAGGCCTGAAAGGACAGGAGACTAGGAAGACTCTCCGGGATGGCTGAATGAGAAGCAAAAGAGACGTGAGAACATGGGGAAGGCAAAGTTCATGACTTCTTGTAATGGTGGAGAGCAGAGGAGCCCCCAAAGGGAAGTAGCTCCCACATGAGTGTGGGTGTGACAAGGGTGCTCTTTGATGCACAGTTTTGGTGAGAAGGCCACTGGAGACCACTGCTCATCCCTTTTGTTTTCTTCTTGCCCTCCTCCCCAAGGGGGAGTTGGCATCCACAGAGTTCTGGTATCCTCAGTACAAGTCATCATGCTCCAAGCTGTGGGAAAACTGATCCTTCTTGCTCCTGTGTAGCTGAGTTCTTCCCTCCTGTGCTGAAGCTTGAGAGCGCCTTAAAGCCCAGGGTCTGCACCACAGCCCTGAAACCACAGAGCTACTCCAGCTCAATTTTCTGGCTCTCTCATACTCACCAGACCCTCAGTGTGCCTCTCCCAGCTGGTGTGGCAGACTTCACGGTCTCTGTTAACACTAATGTTTTCACAAGCTCCCAGTTCCAGAGCTGAGGAGTTCTGATACAGAGATGTGGGAATATTTACAAAAGGTGTTGAACAAAATCAAAACTCCTTTACTTCTCTCAATTGTGTTTTAGCAGGGATTACTAATAAAAGACCCAACCAAAATTGCTTCTAATATTTGCTTTTTTATTATACTTCTGAAAAAGTAAATAATACCAACCCTGCATGTAATCCCTATCTACTTCAAAACGCAGGTCAAACACAGCAAACCAAAGTATCCGTCAAGAGTGATGACTGTAGGTTAGTACCTTTCTGTCAGGATGCCATATGGTGACTTCTGTTAATATTAACATAGCATAGGGGGAAAAGAGGGAAGTTCCTTAGGATGAGAATGACTATTGTGTGTTTGGACAGATACAGAAGTCAGCTTTTTACTTCACAGAGGCAATACTGCACAACCTCCCCATGAAATTAAACTCACTACTAAAGGAGTTATTCCTGCACTGTACAATCTTTTGGGAAGTGTAAAGCTGATATAGCATCTCTTGTGACCTTTACTTCTGTTTTCTGTGCAGGCAAGAGCACCTTTTCTGTTTCTCCTAGTAAGGATCTAGACAAGAAAAAGAAGAGTGAGGTAAACTGTTATCGGTTCTGCTGAAATGAACCACATGTTTCTGAAAACCAGCTCCTAGACCAGTTAGACTGGGACACGCTTTTTTCTGGATTATTCCTGGACCAGTTGCTTAAAAATTAGCAAATTGGATTATTGTTCTTTGTAAGTTTTTGTTGGTTTGTTTGCTTGGTTGGCAGGTTTTGTGTTTGGTTTTGGTTTCCATATTTTATTTTTTTTTCTTTACTGAGCCTTCCAGGACTCATTGTTTAATCTCTAGAACTTGAACTCCTCCATCTAAGATATGGTGTATTATCAGAACAAACGAGGGGATAATCATTCTGCTTTACTCAAGAATTTTAGATTTCAAAATCTGCTTTCATTTCAAATTGGGCAACAGCCAAATATTTTGAAAAGAGAAGTAAACCAGATTGAACAAAACATTTAGCTGTACTCATTATCTTGAATGACATTTTAAGATCTTAACATAAATTTGACCCAATATGTAATTCTTAAAAAGAAAATCCGTGTTTTATTTCAGGAGCATGTCAACACTTTGAGGCTCTTGGAACTACTTTCAGTATTTCTTAAAGGAAGTTTGCATAAAGCAAGCACAGTTTTGAAAACATTTTATTTTCTCTTGAAAAATATCTGTTTAAGATTATAGGCATCTATTCTCTTTGTTTATTCACTGTACCTATGAACTGTCATGAAACTAGAAAGACTTTTAGGGTTTGGTTGTGAAAGCTTGGACAGAAAATGCAAAGCAGAACATCAGCTGACGTAGAAAGTTATTAGCTTGATTGAAGTCTGCCCTCAGAATTGCATTAATCCTAGCTCTGCATTTTCAGCTATATGCATTGGTGTAGCAAGTAGGCATCATGCACTACCTTTTACTCATTTCTGAAGTGCTCAGTTAGAAAGGCATATTCATTAGGAGGTTCTGTATGTGTGAACATACACCATCTAATCATGAGCACAAAGCTTAAAATATAACGTTGATTTCTGTATAGGCACCTTATATACTGTAAATATAGAAACATAGAGTCATAGAACAGTTACGGTTGGAAAGGACCTTAATATCATCTAGTTCCAACCCTCCTGCCATGGGCAGGAGCACCTCACACTAAACCATGCCACCCAAGGCTCTGTCCAACCTGGCATTGAACACCGCCAGGGATGGAGCATTCATGACTTCCTTGGGCAACCCATTCCAGCTCCTCACTACCCTTACAGTAAAGAACTTCTTCCTTATACCCAATCTAAACTTCCCCTGTTTAAGTTTTAACCCTTTACACCTTGTCCTATCACTACAGGCCCTAATGACTCTTAGAGACTGTATATTTCATATATTATAAAATATGTGTGTTATAGGCAAAGCACCTAAGTTATGTTGTGCTCAGTATTGCGAATGATCAGATCAGGTGTTCAAGCTTAAATATTCAGAATTTGTTTTTTTAGTTTCCAATGAGCTAATTAAGGCCATAGCTAAAAAAATGCTTTGCATCTGAAAGTAAAACATTTCCTGGCAGAAAACAGTGAATATGCCATTGTTCAAGATGCTTGTGCTAAAATCTTAGAGGAAGTGATATGTGGTACCTCGACTCCTAGAAATATAAACTCTTTTACAAATAAATATGTGTATAACTTTTTGGTACTCTTAAAATATTTGGTGTGCATTTTTTTGGTGCTACACAGACATTTTCCTCATTATCCAAATTTAAACCTGGTTTACATCAAAACTATAGTCTGCCTCTTTTAACTGCCTCTAATTTTTTAGTAGGGTTATGTGTGGTGTGTGTGCTTAAGAAAACAACATTAGGTTGTGCTATCTGATCTTAACATGCTGTACTGTTGTGGTGAATTTCTTAATGCACCAGGGTGTCCATCAGGCCCCAGATACAACCACAAAGCCAAGCCAATGACGCAAATCAGCAGCTGATATAAACAAGTTGACACAAACCAGAAACTGAGCTAGCAGTGAACCTCCGGAGATGCTTCTTTCTTTCTTCTTTTTTTTTTTTTAATAAAGAGAAACATTTCTCAGCAACTGAAATGCTTTTGCATTTGCCTTCAACTTCACAATTAACCTAAAATTGGCTCCGTAACATAAAATTTATGAAAAAGAACGTGATACAACCTGCTTGTAATTAGTTTTATAGACAGACTGTGTGTCCTAAACTTAGCATGTTTGTTGATTTTTAAAAGTACACCAATGACCTCTTTTCCTATTTATATGCCATTTAAGACTCTGTAAGAATACTCACAGCAGAGGCTATAGTGTTTTATTGAAGTCCTGTAATCTTTTTTTCAGATCTTTACTCTTAGGTGATTAAATCTATATAATCACGTTCTTTACAGTTAGAAATATCTCTCTCAGATTCCTTCTTTATGAACTGTAAGTGTAGATGTAGTACTTTATTATTACTGTTTAGTTCACACTCCTATGCATAAGCATCATCGCACCTAGATTTACACTGGGCATGCTTTGCTAGTGTAAACTGCAGCTACATACTAGTCTAGTAGTGCTACATGTTGATGCAGCTTTGAGCAGCAGAAGTGAGATAATTTCACTTGGCTCCCTGTCCTGCTTTCCTCCTCCTTTCAGGCAAGTAGGATCTTCAAGCCCAGATCCAGGTTTATCTGTGTAGCTGCATCTGCAGTGAGACTGTTATCTGGTGGTAACTAACATACATTTGAACAAGTTCTTTTGAAGAAGAAAAATGTTGGCTATCACATATGTAGTTGCAGTAGAAAATAATATTTGTCTACTGCTAATATGTCTCATCATGCTACAAATCTGTTCCTATTAAAGGGGTAATAAATAAGATAAAAAAGCTCTGCTTCTCAGAGCTTTTTATATCATTTCAAGCCTGCTGGAAAACACAAGAAAAGTTGCCAGTCGGTCTTCCTGAAAGTGAATGTCTTCTTTTACATAGTCCAGATAATACTGTAACAGGAAATTACTTCCGCATGTGGCAGACATGTGTGTTAGGAAGAGCAGGACATTTTTGTATCTATTAATAGAGAGATGTCTTCTACTGGGTATTATAATTTACTGAATAGTCCCCGAGGTTAGTTAGAAAATGCTAGCTGTTGTTGTAATCATGACCTTTTACAAAACTGCTTTTAATGCGTTTTCCACAAAATTTAGTCTTCTGACAGAAAGTGTGTTAATATACAAAAGATAAGAAAACTGCAGTTCATATGCCTTTTTTTCTGATTACTTTTATTTACTGTCCCGGGTTCAGCAGTATTCAGCAAATAAATAAAGATGATATTGACTGCATTTTTCTAGTTATTTGTCATTATTGTCCCTTGATCTTAATGTAATATAGAAGATGGTGATAAATTGGCATTTTTAGAGGCAAATGTGGAGTTTTGAGAGGGTCTGTAGACAAACTGACATTTTTAATTTGCCAACCATCTTTTAATGTTTTATTATCAACTTAACCCCAACCAACAAACTAAACCACAAGAAACCAAAATCTGGAGCCACTGTGCTTAGCTCTGTTCAGCTGTAGGAAAGGGTTCCAGGGATTAAAATTCATGTTCAAAGATTATGTATTTAAGTTCCAAAACCTACTGTCTTCTGCCTGAGCACAGACTCTGCCTACTGCTCGGTTCATTACAGTATTAATATTGCACAGTATAGTACCATCTATGTACTGTATAAAGTAATAAATGACATTATCCTCTCTGTCTTACTGCTTTTAGCTCTGGGTTTTGCATTTAATCTGTTGCAAGAAGAGCTGTTGCAATCTGGGGAACTACCGTTCATGAATCACTGTTTAAGGGAACATTTCCATGTGAGTGAGGACAGGCTCCTGTGTCAGATTATCATCTTCTGGGGCTGTAGCTGCAGTTCAACTCTGAAATCATGTTACTTTTAATTGGTGGTAATGGCAGCAGGGCACTTCTCATAGTCAAGATTCTCAAGCAAAAGTTGCTCAAGCAAAATTCACATTAATGGGTGCTGATAGCCCTGCAATGTGCATGCTCAGCCCCATTCTGTATGGTCCTTGCAGCTGAAAGGAGAAGTTGTGTTGCTGGACAAAGAGAGTGTGGTGACAAGGTGGGGTATGGAGCTTAGGGCAGTTGCTCTGCCTCCTCTATGTTAGGTTTTGCCTATGGTGATGAAGAAACTCGAGTTGTCCTGAGTTATAACAATGAGACAGCCACACCCCTCGTGAAGTCCATCTTCTCCAAGAGCTCTGCTGGGCATGTTGATTTGAATGTGAAAATTCTCCAGAAAAGAAGACAAAGAAAGGATGGTCTAACGATAAGTCTTAAAACCCGCGCTGCTGGCAGGCTCCAGTGTGGAGGGTGGGCTAAAAGATTTTATCTACACTGTCTCTCGCAGTTGCTCTCAGGACAGTATGCTTGGTCATTAAGGATAGCAGACCTCCAAATGCAATTCTGAAGTCAGTGGATGTACAGTGGGTTGTTAGATACATCCCTGCATTAACTGGCACAACCAACAGGCTGCCTGCAAACAGCTCTTACAGAGAAGGCGGATGGGCTGCAGAGGGCTGCAGAAGCCTGTCACAGCTTGTGTTGATTTATCCAGTGAAGTGCTTGGGCAGGAAGCTTAGAAAAGGCAGAAGAACAGAGATAATGTTTTTACTGTACTAGCGACTTATTGTGGAGCCAGCCAAAAAAGAGGAAAACATGCTGCATGGAAGGCAGGTCACATGGAGGATAAACCCTTAGCAGAATCTGGGATGGGTTTGGACTGGATTTCTTGTCTCCTGAGAGTCCTATGACCTCACCTGAAAGAATGCCCAAAATGTTTAAAAATCATCTACAGCAAGGAGATGCATGCAGATAATGCCTCACCCTCACATGTCCTCGAAGAACAAATTGTAACACCAGGGTCTCCAGAGGGCAAAGGGATAATGGATATACTGTCAGCCCTTGTCTTGAAGGTCTAGGAAGACTGACCTATGGGACATATGGAAAAATCTATGTACAGGAAATATTCTAGAGCAGGTAGGGGAAGCCTGCATGCAGTTCCACAGCCTAGAGGGGCCAGGGGAAAACTGACAGTATGCAAGCTTAATATGACTGTGTCTAAATACATGTTGAATAATCTCCAGCTGAAAGGACCTTATCAGGACTGTCTGACAGGATTTGTTACAGGCTACAGTATGTGCTGCTGCGATCTTGCACCAGGGACATTATTCAGATGACAGATGATGCTGTTAAAATGGCAGTCTGTAACCGTGCTACAAAAAGATCTTTAAAGCTGTATTTTTTGCCTGGGACTTTTATAAAGTGACAGAAAAAATGTACATTGAGTGTGTGATTGTGGAGTAAAAACAATGTCAAATGTGAACAGGAGCAAGAGAGAAATGAACGAAATGGAATAGTGGGATTGTAGAAAGAAGGTAAAGGTGCTACATAGAAACAGAGAGGTGAATGTTTCAGAAATCTAATTTGAAAATCATAATCCAGATCCCACACTTTTCTAAGTCCCGTGAAAATATATGAAACTATGGACTCAAAAACCTTGAGGTAGAAATGCCTAAAGGCTTTCTTGTAATCTATGCTAATATATACTCATTAGTATTCCTGATGAATAGAAGTTACTGTAGAACAAGATTTCTGCTGTACTGACATGTTTCATTCTGACCAGAGCTAAAAAAAATATGAGTGGAGTGAAATTAAAATTGTATGAAATATATAACAGTTGATTGGAATTTAGTGTGCAAACTCATTAGAATTACATTTTAGGTAAAAGTGATGTTATATATTTTTATATCTTCTCTCATGATGTAAATCCCAGGGTACGTTTATGGCATTTTAAGGTAGTACATTTAAAATAGATTAAAACTAAAGACAGAATTGAAATTTAATATGTGGAATAGATTCCCACAAGAGAAAAGAGTCTAGAAATAATGAGAATTCAAGACAGTATAAAATGACAACATGTATAAAAGAAAACCTAGGTGAGATTTAGAAAGTTAAGAAAGATAATTTTTGCACTTTTCTATAATCTTCGAATCTGTAGCAGAACTACTGAGCACTGCTGCAAATAGGATAGTAAGCACGGCTGTTACTCAGAAGCCTTTTCTGATTTGGTATGTCAGCTCCTATGTTCTATGTTCCTCCCCCAAAACCTCTTTATGGCTGAAAAAAATGTGTCAAAATGCTTGAACATTAGCAACAATCACAAAGCTCTTCAGAATTTTAAGAGACTGCCTTTAAAACTGGTGGTGCTATTCAGTATTTCAATTTCAAGTGGGAAATGGGCAGGATAGACGCTTTCCTTCAGTTCTCCACAGCCTGTGCTAGCTTCTTTAGTCAAGGTCAGCTTAGTCTTTTTCTTAAAGATATGTAGGTCTCTTAAGACCTAACTTAGCTCCTTTTCTGAGAAATTTAATGTTCACATTTTACAGTCTAAGAAAACAGTCCAAACTGAGCCCCTAGTGTGAGTGCTGTCAAGAAGCCATGGGAAGATGTAGTTCTGTGGAAGAACAAGTACCTACAGGATTACACAGCAAACCTGCAGGATATATATATATATGTATATATATATATATATATATATATATTGATGCCAATCTGTCACTATATTTTAAAAGATTTTTTTTTTCTTAGAATGATGTAGAATGATGAATAAGAATAATGAGATTACCAGAGGTCAGCTATGAAAATAGTGAATTAAGAAATTGTGTAACATGCCTCCTGTAGCAGTCACTTTATCTGTGAAGATGGAGGTATATGTGATATCAACTCTAGAAGTTCATGGGTGCTCTAGCAACCTGCAGACTATAAGTCTGTCTCCTTTACCATCCAAGTCTTTATAAATTATAATAATGAGTATATGTAGTAGCCAAATACATAGATAAAAAGTTAACATGGGATTAGCTGAGGGAAGTCACTCTTACTCATGTATTGCAGTTCTTGAAAAGAGTCAACAGCGTCTGGATGAGGGTGGTCTTGTGAGTCAAGTGTACTTGAATTTCCAAAAACTATTCACAAAGTCCTTCACAATGGTTTGGGAAGAGGCCAAACTTCTGCAGAAGGAAATTAAAAATATCCTTTCAAGGATACATTACTTGTTACAAGACGAGTAAGTTTTCATGGTAGTGGAGGGTTGCATTGGAGTCTCATGAGAGTATGTGCTGTGAAATGTGTTCAGCTGTTCATAGAGACTGAGAAAACTGGTGGAGTGGTGGAACAAGGATATGAAGAAATTTTCTAATAATCAAAAAATGTTCAGGATGGCCAGAATTAGAGCTAATGGCCAAAGAATTTATTAATCCTTAGTAAGTGAGTAAAAAGGTGATGCTTGAGTCTTACAATCGATAATGTAAGGGGCGGGGGAAGACAATTATTTGTGCAAAGCAATGGACTCTAAAATGAGCTGTTACTTTTAAGGAAAGTGCAGTTCCAGTTGCCCCACTCCAGAAAGTAAATATTAGGATATAAAGTACAAAAATACTCGTCAGAAGTACAGAACAAAGTGAGTTAATAAATGAGGAGAACTCCCTTTTGTGTAAAAAAACGATCAGAGGTGTGCTGAGAGGAAAAAGCATAATAAAATCATGGAGAAGGTGAATATGGAATGATTATACACTTTGTAACACAGGAACTCTGAAAACAAAACAAAGGAAGCTCTTTTTCACACAATGTGTAGTTAAGGTTTTGGATTAATCACCCCAAGATCTTGAGGCCAAAAATGTGATTGTTTTCAAAATGAAATTAAAAAACACACATAGGACGGATTCATATTGCCAGTAAACATAATGGCCTAAATATGCCTTGTGTCTCAGAAGGTCCCTTACCAAATTACCATAATCCTTTCTAGAGAAAGGATCACTCTGCTTGTCTGTTTTATATTCTTTTTCCAAGCATCTGCTGTTGGCTGTTGTCAGATTACTTTTAGCACCAGTACAGCCACTCATGTATTGTTTTGCTGATAATCAAAATCAAATACATTTTGAATTTTTAAGCCTTTAATCAAGGGTTCAAAAACTACAGATCAGAGTGGTTGATGTTTTTACACTTCATGATAAAACTTGAAGGACATTGCTTAACAGGAAAGGTGACCATGCAGTCTGTAAAAACCCAGCTTGCTTAAACTATGACAAAGTAAAGACATGAACCCCAGTTTGAAAATTCTTTCTTTTATTTGTTTGTTAAAGTATGTTTTGTGTGTAGAGACCTGTATATAGAGTTAGAAAGGTTTCCATATAGGGTTCATCAATAGTTAATGCTTGTTGTGGCAATGTCAGATAAACAGTATTATTTCACTTTGTGTTTATGTGTCTTCAAGTGATGTGTCCCACTTAGAAATAGGCCAGTTTCAAAAGGTTTTCAGGCTCAGATGGGTTTGTGTAATGATCTTCATTTGAGCTGGAGATCTTCAGAGAACAAGCACTCTCACGAGACTGCTGGTATTTCCTGTTTCTCATCAGACCAGAAATACAGTAGCAGAGGAAGAGCTTTTCTCTTAGCTCTGTATGGTATTTGAGCTTCTGCCTGAATCTAGGAAGTGCCACAGTACATAAAACTGAAGAAAACAAACAAATTTAGTGTAACCTTTTTCAACCACAGAAAAGGTTCATATTTGGGTTGTGTTTGGACAGCAGTGGTTTGCCTCTCCCTAGACTTGTGATACATTTTTGTTCAGAGTTAAGAACAAAAGTGACATTTTTTGAAGTTAACTGCATGCTTTTTGCAAATCTATCTGCTATGTAGCACTGACATAAGCGTTTTATGTTGTAAAGACAGTGGTATTGTACAGTGGTACTCAACAGACTAATTATAATGTAACAATTCCTTGTAGGACTAAAAGTATTTCTCTAAAAATATCTTTTAATGAGATATGCATTATATTAAAATAGGGTCTCATTGATTTTCTTGAAAGCTATCTAGTGATTTCTTTAATAAAATTTGTGATTGCAGATATAAATTGATGTATACGTATATTTTAAACCTGAAAGGTCAAACACCAGTTTTAGGCAGTTCCAACATAGACAAGTTAGAACCAGCACAAATTTCTCTTGACGCAGAGGGTAAACAGAGACACAGAATGACTAATTGTGTGCTTGTGTCTTTCCAATACTTATGCATACACATTTTACATTATAACAATTTTAAAAATTCACATTAAATTTTTTTGTATTTTTTGAAGTATTTATATATCTTAATGGTATGTTTGTGTGTTGTTTTTATTTATATTTATAATACAATAAAAATAACTATGTATAAAATAATGCTGAAGAGTAGGTGATTTTGTCTTGTTATATTTCAGATGTATTCCAGCTGCTTTGGCTGTTATTTTCATCTTGCTGACCACGTGATTTTTGCTGTGGTGAATATGTGCGTAAATGAGGTTTTTCTTGTGGATTTCCTGTAGATACTGGGAAGTTGCAGATTATGCAAAGGTAGCAAGACAGTTTATTATTCCGGATGTCAAAAGATGTAGAAAGCTTCTGAAATGTTTTATTTAAAATATTCCTCTTTTGGTGTATGAGAGGAAAACCTACTGTGAGTGCCCAAAACACAGTACCTAATTATCCTGTGGTGTGTTGCTATGCTTTAAAGCCATTTCCTGTGAGTAAATCAGTAACAGAAGCAAACTGTTACTGCTACCTCTAATTTGAGAAATTTTAGAAACTCTGCTCAAGATCTTTTCCTAAAGAAAACCTAAGTGATATATACATGCCCTCAAAATTCTATTTTTTTTTTACTAGTTTTACAAGATGGCAATTTTTTCTTTTTTTTCCACTCACAGTTGGTACTGGAAAGATTTTAAAATTCAGGTGAGACAGGTATGTCATAATCATAGTTCCGTCAGCAAGTTTGCCACACTGAGCAAAGCAGCTCTTGGTTGCCTCAATGGTAAATTTTTTTTGGCTTAAAGAAGCTAATTCAATACGATAAGTAAGTTTATGGGAAATGACTAGTCAATCTAGAGAATATGAATGTACTTCACCATCTGGAGGTGGTCCCACCCTTGCTTTAAGCTGCTTCTCTGGTGAATATAAAATTTGCACTGGCCCAGGTTACACCCATCTGTTACCTGATCTTTTTCAGTCCATTTCTCTTGGTGAATTCAGAACACTGAATTAAAATCACGGCTCCTTCTGCAGTGTTTCTGGGAATAGAGTGCATCAAAATGAGATTCAAAACTTGCAGCAATTTCAGAATACAAGTGCCTAAAATCAATAGGCAGCTGCCTAAGACTAACAAAGTGGCAGGAATGCTAGAAAAGGAACAGCTGAGGGTGGACACTCCTCTTGATTGTTTCCCCCTTCTGGACCCCAGAGATATTCTGCTCTGTGCTTTAGAAAGGATCTCTCTATTCTGTGGAGGTGCAAAACTCAGAGCACTGTTCTAAACTCTTGTTTTAAGAAACACCTGGGCATGCCACATTCCTTTCAGATACAGCCAGAGGCACGGCTGATAGTGCCCATCTTTTGTACTATAGATTACATAGAGCACTTCCACAAGAATTTGTTTTGGCTAGTGATTTTCTCAGCCTAAAGGCTTTTATAAAGACAGCTTTCATCACTTGCAATAAGATCCTAATCAGAGACTAGAGAATAGTAAATGAGAATATTTTTCATTGTGCTTATTGAAAGCGTGCAGGAAAAATTCAAGAATCATTGGATCAGGAAGAAAATCTGTGAGGAACCAGGAATTTTTTGACAATGTGCTACTTGCTGCATTTTTTCAGAAGCAAAAGTTTGTGGTCTCTAGTGCCTGTTCTGAGCATCACCGTTGTGTTTTATGTGGAAGAATTATTTGGTAAAATTCTAAAGCGGTCTCAAGTGTTACTGAGAGTGGTGTTGCATAGAAGACAATATGGTGAGTGTAGTAGCTTACAGGGTATAATGTAGAGTGCATGGGCAGGAGCTCCACTCCAGATCTCCTCTTTGAATAGAAAACAGCTTTGCTACCACATTTGTAGAGATTCCAGTGGTCCAGGTGTATTTTATGAATGGTTTAAGAATACCTATCAGACTGGTCACCTCACACATTTTAGTAGAAATATATGTCTTCTGAATCCTGGAATTGATCCAGGCATTGAATTGTCCAGTTCATTGAGACTTGGAAAATGTGCATCAACCTCAGAAGAACACAGAGGACTTTAATGGAAAGCATGAAGAGTGGGGTGTATCTGGATTTGAGGATCAGATTTAAACATATAATCACCATCTAAATTTTAGGTGCATGCTAGGGATCTAAATTTTCTGTTGCATCTGGTCCACAAAGCCATCTTGACTTGCTGCTTTGCTTTTGTTCCTTCAGTGTCTTCTGTTCCACCTCTTTTCTTTCCATGTAGGATGGAATACTACAAGGACTGAGGAAAATCCTTAGATCCCTGCACACATGTTAAGTCACTGTTTGAAATCAAAATGTCTGCATGCTCTTGCAGAACTAGGTCTCTACATTGCATTGGTTTTATATCATCACTTCAAATTTACTAGTTAGAATATATGTGCCATAGGTGAAATTGCCATATCAACATATCATGATTGCATGGCTGAACAGTACTTTCACTTATAATGGTTTTAAGGTGGCCTCATGTGTTGTAATACTACAGGAATGTGAGGCTTTTAAAGGGGGAGCTCTCAAAGGGTTTGAGCCATATGAATCCATAACCAGGTATCTAATCAAACTAACATCAAGACTTCTCTGTAAGTTTCACAGTGTAAATTCAGGTGCTCTAAACCAGATAATAAATTGCTGATTATTTGAAAATCCTTTGTAGACTTTTAGACAGGCCTTCATGGGAGATAGTGCAAGACAGGTACTAATCTTAGGGCAGAGGGAAGTCTCATATAAGTTCCTGGAGTAAAATACAGGAATGTCGAATACAGAATTAAGGAAAGATGAGGTGAGGGAATTCTCCAAGTGTGATTGGTGATGTTTTTGCATTTGTGTATATATGTAGAGAGAGGATAAGAGAGAAAGACCGATGCAGAGCGAGAAGGAAGAATGTCAAGTCACCAGTGAAGGTAAAAGCACAAGATGAGTGATATTTTTAGCATTCTTGGAAGAGTTTTCTCCCAGATCATCAGTTTGCAACATATACAAACCGTTGGTAAGAGCAGCAAGATGTATCCACACCCAAATGATCCAACTTTGGAGACTGGGATTGAATAGAAGGATTTCCTGGAATGAAATATGGAGAAATGTTGTCCAAAACATTAATAAATGACTGACATGTAGTTATCAAACATACATCAGTTGTCAAAGTCATCATGAGCCCTGTAAACCAATTAAAATGGTAAGTGAGGAGACAGTAATACAATAAAAGGAAGGTGTGCCAGAGTAAGGTCTAGAGTTCAAGCAAAATGCTTCAGTGGAGTAATTGTTAGCCTCAGCCTGTTCTGCAGTATTGCTGAATATATTTCTAAATCAGCAACTCCACCCACAACACGATGAAAGCAGAAAAAACAGAGAGGAGCAGGGGGGAAGTCTAGCATGGGGCAAGGATATAGGAGATCCGTTTTGTGTTCCCATCTTTCTTATTAGCTTTTGGTTGACAATAATGGCAGAGAAGGAAAAGGATTTTCTCACTTTCCCTGCTAACACTTTTGTCGCACCTACTTATCTTGTGTACAGTTCACACTGAAATGAACTGAATATTCACACTGCTGTTATGGTGATCAGCAAGCATTTGTGCTCACACTGACCATGTTCAGCTGCAGGTATGCATGTAACCTCAGAAGAAGCCTTGCTTCAGGTTGCTTAGCAGTTCCTTATGGCCCTTGTAGGAGGGACCCCATGACAACATGGCATCTCTGCAGCGCAGCTGAAATCCAGAGAGGCAGTGGGGTATGGCATGGCATGGCATGGCATGGCACGTCTGCCCAATTCACACTTCAAATTTTGTGCCAAGGTTCTCATGAAGGGACGGCGTAAGCCTGATTTCCCTACTTTGGAGGTGTTCCCTGCAACATCCCAATATTTGCTCAGCTTTTCGTACTAAAAATGTGCAAGGCATGTCTGCAAATGATCACAGACATGGGCCTGTACTTGTGGTGTAGTTTAGATGTGGCCATATGACTAGAAAGGCAGGGGCAAGTAAGCAGTATGGCTCTGTATCTACTGAATAATAATGTGCTGCATAATAACATTTCCTACAGTACACACATTTCTAATCTTTTCTATTAAAGGAGTAAGGCAATGAACTATGGTTTCTATACTGTAATATTGCTTTTTAGATATTTATTTTAAAATCTTTTAAAGCTTCTAAATTTCCAGGAAATAGTTACTTCATTACTACAGAGTTACGAGCTGTTATTGCACATCTTGGCCTGTTTCCACAAAATGGGAAAATAACTTTACCAGATGCTGATGAGTCTTTTGTGCAGTGGAAGCAAGTCTATATGAAATCATGAAACAACATGAAGAATGATACTAGCTAAAAGCCTTTCCTTAAGAAAATACCGAGACTCTTCCTTATGGTTCAAACTCAAATACACGTTTTTCCACTTCACTGCTATGAAAGGAATCCTTTGTTCAAACAAGGTGACTATAATGTTTAAGGGTACAGTTACCAGGTAGTTAAATATGAACCTAATTATTTTTGCTGTTGCTGACTATGAAATGGAGGGTTGCAGCTTTATTCCCAGTTTTTTTAAAGCGAAATTAGCTTCTCATGATTACTTTCTGGAAGACATAAAATGGCAACAACAGTGCTGCTATTGGTAGTGAAAGATTTTCAAAACATGTACAAGGGAATATTGGATCAGAGGATTAAATCCTGAATTATCAGTCAGTGAGATTTTATTATCCCATTCCAAACAATGGTTATGATAATTATGTAACATGACAGAATTTGACACATTTTGTGCGATTACTAGTTTATTCTGGCTACGTAATTTCTGATAATAAATTTTAATAGAAAGCAGTACATCAGGCCTTTTAACTATTATCTCTACAAGGGAATTTTTTTTTTTAATGTCCTGCTATCATAATTTGAAACTGCTTTTTTTTCGCCACGTTTCTTTAATCTCTTACCAAAATTCAGTCTGGATTTTAATGATTATGTCAAAAACCTTTCACATTAGTCTGTAGGGTTATGTTTGAACACTCAAGAGCTAAAATGATCCACAAAATTTGTGACAGTGAGTCTGAATGGAGCTATATAAGCAAATATCAAGATTGCAGGACCTCTAGCAGTGGTAGTGAGCAAAGCACTGTAACTATCCAACAGTGGAACAAACTAGGAAAAAAGAGAATAAGAAAGACAATCACCTTGAATTTACACAGCATATGATCATGACTTCTCTAGGTAACCTGAATTGGTATCTGAACATATCTTCTAAAGTTGTCAGTCTCTAGGCAGAACAACATTACCATCCCAAGTCTGTCCTAAGCATATACGGGAGTGGTATTGTATGTCAAGCCCAGCTCGTTGAGATAACTGGAACCAACTTGGAAAAAAACACTGTCAGTGGAAAAGGAAGTTATGCTAAAGCACATCTTAAGTGCCTGTCTTGGGTTCAGCCACTGCTACTTAATACACACATAATTAGAAA